>RCWM02000012.1:5735000-5895000 GCA_003667255.2 Euschistus heros
ATTACAAATTGAATACGAAAATTAGAAATAAAAAAAAAAAATATGGTCCATGGCTGATTTTAGCCCATAATTTTAACTATTTAAAGGATTTTTCATGAAATATCCTTCCACCTTCTCAGTCCTTGGTCAGTTGGTCAAAGTCCAAGCTGTAGATAAATTTTGTAAATTCAGCTCTGTATTTGTTGTACAAGTCATATTCTGTCACAGGCCAATTTTCACCTTTGAAAAACAGCGTCATAATTAGATTGGATCTTTGTCTGTCATATAATAAGCAGTCGTAAATTATGTGTTTAAATGTATGTTCTCGTCCGTCATAAGTACATATGTTGCTGTTTATTAAATTAAACCTTTTTAGATATGCTTTAGTTTGTCCATGTTCTGTTAAGACCTGTGTCAGTTTGTAATGTGTGGATTTGAGTATGTTGAAATTATTTTTTGTTATTCTTGGAATGAATTTATGCAGGCTTGGGGATTTTTCAGATTTAAACCAGCGATCATTCCAGATTGATATTATGTTTTGTTTAATATCATGTTTGAGAAATGATAGTGGTGTTTTCTTGTATGACGGAAATAGTTGACTTTTGGCTGCCTCTTTTGCTAAGGTGTCAGCCATTTCATTTCCGTCAATGCCAGAATGCCCCTTAACCCATTTTATGTCGATATTGACGTTTGATAAAATAAGTGTGTATATATTTTGTCTAATGATTTCAGTTAGTTGGTCATGAATATTAGGATTAAGTATGGATTGTATTAGAGTCATGTTATCTGTCAATATTATAATGTCGTGGTGTACGTTAGTAGGAAGATCAAGAAGGAATTCTGTTGCTTTTAAGACTGCATATTTTTCTGCTTGGTTATTGGAACAAGTTGCACCCAGCTTATATTTAGCACTTATCATGTTTTCTCTCTTGTCCCAAAGTAACCAAGCACAGCCTACATTGTCCCCTTCTTTACTTCCGTCTGTGAATATATTAGTAACGTCTGCAGGTTTCTCTGCAATCTGTGTTAACTGTGTATTAATTTTCGCGTGTATCGCAGGGTGTAGCCAGTGTGAAGGTTTAGTCTCGTAATCTATTGAATCTTTTAAGATAGTTCCGTAGTCACAACTATCTAATTTTAATGATGTGAATTTCACTATTTCGTTTATTTTTAAATCTATAGGTATCATGCCGGCTAAAACACATGCTGCATCATGTGATATAGTTTTGTATCCTTTTACTATCTTGATTCCTATGAGCCGTTGTAACTTCTGTAATTTTTGAAGGTTGCATTTTTTCTGAATAGCTTTATGCCAAATTGGTGCCGCATATAGCATCTTTGGAATCAATGCTGCCTCATAGATAATTTTCAGAGAATCAGCTTTTAAGCCCCAAGTTGTCCGTGCAGCAATAGTGAGAGAGTTGATGGTTTTTAAAGTTGTATTGTATATTTTTTCAATATGTTGTGTCCATTTTAGTTTTTTGTCGAATAGCACGCCTAAAAAGGTCAGTGTTTCCGTTCTTTCGATTCTCTCTTTGTCTATATGTAGGTTTAGGTCCGGTATATTTCTTTTTCTGCTAAAAATGATATATTTACATTTCAATGTGTTTAGTTTTAATTTGTTATTTTTTGTCCAATCTGATATTTTTTGTAGTGCTGAATTTGCGAGTTCTGGTAAGTTTTTAAAACCTCGCTCTCTGATTAAAAGAAGTATATCATCGGCATAACTTAGTAATTTAATTTCGTTCGGTAAATTTAGATCAAATATTGTATTTATTAAAATATTCCATAAAATGGGTGAAATTCCTGATCCTTGTGGCGTCCCTATTGTCAACGATTTTGAGTAAGTTAATGTATTTGTTTTTAGTAGGATACGTCTGTTATTGAGGAAACTTTTAATTAATAAATATAAGTCTTGAGGACAGTTATATTGTTTCAAGTTATAAAGGATAGCAGGCCACCAAGCATTGTCAAATGCTCCTTTGATATCTAGACTAATAGCTAACAGTTGATCTTTTTTGTCTAAAGCATCAGTAATATGCAAATTTAGGAATTGCAATGCATTTAGCGTACCTGTCCTTGGTAAAAAGGCAAATTGTTGTTTATTTATTATATTGTTTTTAAGAAGAAAATAAACGAGTCTGTTTTTAATAATGCTATCCATAATTTTGCTCATGATTGGAAGCATGCTGATAGGTCTTAGCTTATCACTTGATGGTTTTGGTATTAAAACTAAGAGTCCAATTTTCCAATTGTCAGGAATTTCTTTTCTTTGATAAAATAATTTATAAACGTTTAGAAGTAATTTTGGCATTATTTCAAAAATTTTTTGAAAAATTGTTGGTGTGATTCCGTCATATCCAGAAGATTTTTTGTTTTTCAGTAGTTCTATTGCATTACAAATTTCTTGATTTTCTATCGGTAAGTCAACGGGTGTTTCAGGAGGTTTTAAAACATTTGATCTTGTTATTTTATGCTCGTAATTGTCTGAATCTGGAGTATCCTCGTTAATTAGATCATTCATGATATGTTTTAATGTTCCGTGTATGTCATTCGTGTAATTGTTATCAGTTGTTATAATAGTTTTTAAGAGCAAAGGGTTTCTAATTTTCCCAGCCGCCCATTTATAAGTCCAATCTCATGGTTTTGCATTGTTACAATATGTTTTCCAAGTGTCTAGTTTCGATTGTTTAATGTGGTTTTGATAGGTGTGTGTTTACTGGTCAAGTAATTGTTTTTGGCGGCATTTCTAAGTTCTTGGTTATCTTTAATTTTTTGATATTCTTTTCTAAGTTTGTTAGTCGTTTTACGCAACTTTGTCAGTTCTTCGTTCCACCAGGGTACCTGCTTGTACTGTTTATTATTATGTTTTCTGTTTGAGATTCTGAATGACATATTTGATGCTTTAATAATTGCTGAGGTCAACTTTCTAGAGATTACATTAGTGTCCATATTATTAATTACATTAATAATATTTTCTTGCAGTTCATCGATGGTGTAGGATTCATTGGAGCAGAGTAGAAATTGTTTTGTAAGTTGATAATTTAAATTACTTTCAAAAGTATTCCAGTCCGCATTTGCTGTGATGTATTTTATAGTTTTTGTCAATTTGGCCAAATTAATATAATTTTGGATTTCGAAGAAGATAAAATTGTGGTCGGTAAGGTTAGTCTCATGTGATATTTTCCAGTTTTTGATACGTCCAGAGGCTTTTATATTTGTTATTGTCAAATCTATATTGCTTTTTCCTCGATGTCCTTCAAAAGTAGTCAAATCTGATTTTACATTCATTATTAAGAAATTATTGGTAGTGAGAAATTCCTCTAAAGAAGTTCCCCTTTTATTAGTGATTTTGTCATACCATACTTTAGATCTACAATTTGTATCGATGCTAACTACGATATGATAATTTTTAAAGTAATCGACGAGTTCGTTGAGTTTATCTAAATCGATCTTTACATCTCTATTTATATCAAAATAACAGCTTGCAATAATATATTTATCCTTCCCAATTATAACCTCCATTACGACCCTATCTCTGTTGGAAAATTGAGTTATCATACAGCCGTCAAGGTTAGGGTTAATTAACACTATACCTGCCCGTGGGTTATCATCGAACGTTTGAAATACTTTATAACCTTTATAACCTGTAATAAGTTTGTTATATGAGAACGGTTCTTGAAGAAGAATTATATCTAATTTTTGTTGTGCAATTATTTGCTGCATTACGTTTTTGCAGTGTTTTGAGTGCATTGTATTAATTTGTAGTAATTTAAGATTTATGTTGTTAGAGTGAGTCATTTAAAGAAGTAAAACTACATGAAATAAATTTACTGATTTTAGTTGTCTTGTCCTTTTCCTGATTATCTACGAGTATATGCATTAAATATAAAGTGTATTTGTTGGTAAATAATGTGATCAGTTAACTTACTCTGTCTGTACTACGTAATCAGTCCTGTCGATTTGTCTTTGGAGCTCGAGAAGGTAGGAAGGGCAGGTGAGGTCCAGCGCCGAATGGTTGCAGTTCCTCTTCTTGTGGTGGTCCTTCTCCTTCAGGGAGCTGTTGTACCGCAGGCAGTTGGTGCAGCGTCGCTCTTCAGCTTTACATTGCTTGAGATCGTGTTCTTCTGCACAGAGCGGACAGGACTTCTCCTGATGGCATTCCTTGAAGCTGTGGTGAAATTGAGAACATGTAAAACATCTTCTTATCCGATGATAGTCGTCAATCTCAACCACTTGACATCCAAGAAAAATTCTTCGGTGTCTCAATTATTCGCGATTTAGAGGACTCACTTCTAAGACCGCATGCCTTGATCTTTTCCTTTTATTATCGAATATTGTGACTACTCTAATGTATATATATATATATATTATATATATATATATAATAAGCTAACGGAATATTTTATTAATATTAATCAGTAATTATTTGATCAATGAAATGTATAATGTAATTATTTTTCAGGACTGAGAGTACTAAAGTCGCCCACTGACTTCATTGAATACACATTGCAAGAACTCCGTTTTAAAAGTTCTTATACAAAACGTTTAATAAAATTGCTGGGAAAACAGAAAACCCTTTTTGTGAACTATAAGGCAAGTACTATTCAAAATAATAATTTACATTCGCAATATATTTTCCCTGAACACTTTACCATTGTTAGTATATACAAACATTAAATGAAATATCAGTATCTTACATATACGAGTATTGCTTTATGTACTTTACAACAAAATCACAAAATGATTGTGGTGAAAACCACGGTAAAGTGATTTCGAGATTGGCCGTTACAGACAAATTTCTTTTTTTTGTTTTAACTTTATCATTATAAGTTGGCAACCGATTTATTGATGTTGGTGCCAAGAAACAAGATGTTCTTTTACATGAAAACAGAAACTAATAGCTGTCCCTATTTGAAAAAATTAAGTTAAAATCAAATAACAGAATGTTGAATTACGGAGAACAAATTTTACTTTATTTTAATTATGTAACAATTAATTGGACGTGCATAGTTGTTTGGACACCTTATGCTCCGTTTAAACAATTACGTATATTTGAGATGACCAATGGAACAGTAATATATGTTTTAAACTTATTAAATGATTTTGAAATTGTTATTTTATTGTTTCATTTATTTAATTATAAGAGGTGAATAGGTACAATTGGTACTTGCAATTGAGCTAACTAATCAAACCCAAATCCTCTTGCATCTTAGCATATTATAACTCAAAATTGTGGTTTAAAATCAAACTAAGAAACCTTATCGCTTAAATATTAACTTAATTGACCGGAGGTTATAGAAATGTTTTTTAAAAATAGTTCACAGGCTTATGAAGATGAACTTTTCCAGGTAAATGAATGCATGCATAGTTTTTTTTTATTTGTTCATCATATAACTTTTTTTGCTATTTTCAGGCTGAAGGACGGAGAGCTTTTAAATACTGCAAAGTCCTAGAAAAAATAATTACTTGCATTATCAAAAAAATGAAAGAACTTAATATACATATAATTGATAATTTAAGTAAGTGCAATGTCTTTTGATATTTAGTTTTAGTTTAGTCATTATGTTATAATTCATTACAGTCGATTAGAATATGAGGTGATTTATTAAATTGTCAAATTAAGAACGAACCCTTCAGACAATATTGAGGGACGTATCAGTTATTTTATTATTTATTTAATAAAATTAATTCATTGGTATTTACGACTGTGTAGATTATATACATCTATTATATATATCTATATATTTATTACTTCTTTATACAGGTATTCAACGACAGTATACAAGGGTACTCTCACCATAATGCAATATATACTCATATTTACATTAGAAAACATATCTAAAAAAACGATTAACTTCTATTTTTCAAAAAAAAAAAAATGTGTATAAGTATTTTACATTTTAATTCATAGGAAAATATCTCGAAGACATAGACTATTACATTTGAATAGACATGATAAGTAATATGTAAAACACCAGCAATCCGAACTAAACTTATCATATCACTAGATCGTATCAAAGTTAAGATATCAGGGAACAAGATAGTTGATAAAAGTATAAGTAAAGGTACAAGAGGATGGTCAGATGCTGCGACAATATAAACTTTTGCGTTGACTAAATCTTTACGTCATAGCAAAAAGGAAACATGGAAACTATTTTTCAGTTCCTGTCATCAAACTCCATCTTCCTTGTATCCTTTCTACCCATACTACATTTTTATATATTTATACTTTATTGATATTTACAAATGTATGCAATATGTAAAAGTGTAGTGAAATTATTACAATGACATATCAAAAAGTTTTTAAGAACTTTTCAGACACCTCGAAGGATTACCTGGAATCGAGTAATAAGCAAGTTTGGGAGACTAGTGGACTACAGTAATATCTATATAGAATATATACATGGGAAATCATTAAAATAGTGTATCAACAACTTGCAAAGCAAATCATTGGTATCTATAACAGTCCTGTATAAAATGGTCCATCTTCTTTTTAGACACCCCGGAGGGTCATTGGGAATTGAAAGGAATGCAAGTTGAGAGACTAATGAATTTTAACTTTAGTATGAATAGATAGGTATCCGGTTTCGGCTAATTCAACGACATATAAGAGATTTAGATCATTATGGATAAGAAGTGAGTACATTAAAGGTTTTGGTCGTAAGGATTGGATACGAGAAGTGGAGTTGAATGAGCTCCAAAGCTAAACTCCTTATGTTCAAATAGGTCAAATACTGTCGTGTAAATGAGTCTTTTATAATTAATTGGAAGCCTTGAACGTTTGTCTAGGAAATGTTGAAGAAGTTGAAAACGACGCTGAGTTTCTTGACGTTTGGTCTGGTATGTGATTTAACTATTAACCTTCAAAGGGAGATTTTTAATACTGCGCCATCAAAAATTGGTTTAATTTTGTTTTACCATAACATAAAATTAATTAAGTTGTGCTTGTTATTTAAGCCTGTAGGACCGGATGTCATGGGTATATTTCGAGAGGGGAAAGTTATTTGAAAATTTTTTGGATTCATTTTAATCTTCCAATTTCGTCACCACTCTTGAAGGTTTTTGGCATGAGCTTGAAATGTTTGGGATGCAATGAACAGATTATAATTTGCTGATAACACACGTCATCAGCGCATATAGTGAGGAAAGTGTTAGGATGAGTCAGGAAAATAAGATTTAAAAATAATTGAAACATTTTTAATGCATAGCTTTCTTATCGCAGGTTACGCACAAAATGCTGGATTGCTGAGAGGTATGAACTCAATAATAAACGACAGCGAACGAACGTCACGAAATTAAATATCTCCCCTCGCTATATTACACGTTTTTGATACATTGGATCATATTTTATACATCGGACCTCACTAATTTCAATTACTTGCTTTTTAAATATATGATAAAGCATAATGAGTTCAGAAAATGATGGCGACAAATTAAGTTAGGAGGAATCTGCTAAACTTTTAAATTTTAAGATTGAAAATCCAAGATCCTTCAAAAAAATATCAGATACTCTGTATCTGTAACTTGAGATGGATATATATATATATATATATATATATATATATATATATATATATATATATATATATATATATATATATATATAGTCATTTGTTTTAACAATTTTTAGCATTAGTAACATTTTATTACATAATGTTTCTTCGGTCAAATGGTACAGAGCTTTAAAAATGTTATGCTTTCCCCTTGGTTATTCCCGGAGTGTCACACAGCAGCTTTTTGTAAATATAAAACATTGAACATAATAATAATCAATCAGTAATTACTATTTATACGTCTATTTATGATGAAAATTGTTTTTATAGACCGTTAAAGTTTTACTATGTGTTTCAAGATTTTAGCTTTATTTAAACTACGTTATATTTTTCATTGATTTACATGCGTTTTTAGGTCGATTTAATTTATTGTTTTTTTTTATTTAATTACTTAATGTATTTATACTTAATTATTGAAATATTTTTTGTAATAATAGTATTATTTATTTATTGCAGGAGATGATAAAAATTTATACCGCGTCACATCCATTCCACTTAACAGGATAAAAGTTAAGGCACTACTACAGATGGTCGCGACGAGAAAACCCTCAATACATCTTTCACTTCTGGCAAAAACCATTGCGCTATTGGTGGGACTCAAACCGACAAAGGTAACCCTTAGCTACTAGTTTTATTCAGAGGTGATATGGTATTTATTGATCTAGTAAAACTATTTAAACCCTCTCTTTAAATATAAGTAATTCCAGTCTCTGTTGTTCTACTGTTTACGCTATAATAAACTGCAAAAGATTGTTGTTACTCGTGTGACAACTAAAAAATTCATTTATTTTTAGTTACCAAATATTTACAAAAATAAAAAGGATAGATATAACCAGCTCTAGTGTGTTCCTACGATCCCTTTCCCTCTTACAATAGCTGCAGCTTATTGTCCTCCTGGAAAAACTGTCTCCTTCACCAATTTCAGTTCCTTCCTCGATTCACTGGGAAACCACTTCCTTCTAGGTGCTGACCTCAACGCAAAACACCAACAGTGGGGTGCCAGAAACCCCAACTCCCGTGGCCGAATGCTACTATCGGCACTCAATTCCAACCATTGCCACTACATTTCTCCCTGCTCTCCTACCTACTGGCCAACAAATCCTACTCGTAATCCTGACCTTGATTTTTTCATTTGCACAGGTCTAGGTGCTATCAATCACTCCATAAAACGCCTTGACAACCTTTCCTCTGATCACAGTCCTCTAAGCCTCACCCTATCCTTATCACCGATACCCAAACTTCCTCCCCCATCATTTATTAGAGGCCCAATAAACTGGAACCTCTTTCGTCAAAAACTAACCGATTCCAAAGACCCCAGAGTGTCCCTGAAAACACCCCAAGAACTAGATGATGCTGCCAACTCCTTTACGAATTTGATTCATCAAGCTGCTTGAAATTCATCTTTCCCCCAACCTTTCTATAAAAACCGTATAAAAAATCCTCTACCATAAGAACTAATAGATCTTATCCAAACCAAATTTCATTCCAGATCCCTATGGTAAACTACCAGGCATCCTGACGATCAAAGAACATATAACCATTATACCAAATTAGTTAAAAAGAAATTGGCTTCCTTTAGATCCCAATCCTACAACTCATATCTCTCCTCCCTCTCTACCTCAGACAATTCTCTCTGGAATGAAACAAAAAAAATCCTCATATATTACAATATTTTCCACCCTCTCCGACGTGAAGATGGATCCTGGGCTGCCTCAGATGAGAACAGAACAGAAGAATTTGCCGAGCACCTCTCCAGCACATTTATTCCCCATTCCGAACAAATCCCCTCCCACACTGCTAAAGTTCATCAATTTCTCACTTCACCAATTCCTCTCTCCTTACCTCCTAAAGCTGTTAACCCCTCTGAGGTCAAATTCCTTTTTAAAAAGTTGAAACTCCGCAAATCACCTGGATATGATCTTCTGACCACCCACATCCTCCGACAACTTCCTCCAAAAGCGATCATATTCCTCACTTATACCTATAATTGTATCCTTCGCACAACCTACTTTCCTCTGATATGGAAACACTCCATCATGATTCTCTTCCTCAAACCTCCCAACAATACCTCATCCTATAGACCTATAAGTCTTCTTCCCATCCTTTCGAAAATCTTCGAAAAAATCCTTTTAAAACGCATCCTACCTATAATCGAATCCCAAAGCATTCCTCCCCACCAATTTGGATTCCGGACTGGTCACTCCACTGTTCAAAAAGGTCTTAGCGTTGTTGATCATATATCCTCTGCCCTTGAAAACAAGCAGTATAGCACTGGTGCATTTCTGGATGTAGCTCAAGCTTTCGACCGGGCGTGGCACCAGGGCTTGCTCTTCAAGCTCAAGACCCATTTACCCCAATCCCTATACCTAGTCCTACGATCCTATCTCTCAAATCGATCCTTTCGAGTCCGCTGTGGCTCAGAGTTCTCCAACTGTTATCCTATTGATGCCGGTGTGCCACAAGGTAGTGTCCTAGGTCCTGTCCTCTAAAATCTCTTCACTGCAGACATACCAACAAACCCTTTTAGCCACATTTGCAGATGATACTGCTATCCTATCATCCCATCCAGATCCTATACTTGCTTCCCTCAACCTCTAAACACATCTTTTATAAATTGAAGCTTGGTGGAACAAGTGGGGAATGAAATTTAATGAAGCCAAATACAATCATATAACTTTTACCCTTCACCGCAAATCCTGTCCTCCCATCCACTTCAATAATATCCCTATACCTATATCCGACACAGTACGCTACCTTGGCTTTCATCTTAACAAAAGACTGACTTGGAACCCTTACACTAGACTAAAAAGACAAGAACTAAACAGGAGATTCAGCCAACTTTACAGACTACCAGGCAGGAATTCTCATCTCTCAGTTGATAACAAACTCCTCACATATAAAACAATATTAAAACCTATTTGGACCTACGGACTTGAACTGTTGGGAAGAGCAAGACAATCGAATATTAAACGTATTCAATCCTCCCAATCTAAAGTCCTCTGAACAATAGTCAATGCACCTTATTATGTTACCAATAAAACCCTACATAATGACCTAAAAATACCTTTTGTCCTTGATCTCATTCCTTCAATATTCTCGAAATTTTATCAAAAGCTATCCAATCATCCCAATCCTCTGGCTCAATCCCTATCCAGTCATAACCATCATTCTAACCCTCCAACAAGGTTAAAACAACAATGGCCCCAAGATCTTTTGTAATGTATAAAGTTATGTTGGAGTTCTGGTAATGACCAGCTTCTCCACTCAAGTCATGAGTATCTGTGGCCATAGCGCTCCCACTCAGCCTCCACTTTATATTACCAGTGATGTAGCTGAGAGAGCAGCGCTGGGATCTCTACGCGTCTGGCCTTGACTCCCTATAAGTGGGTAATAGGTTCGATTCGGGGTTCCCCGGGCTGAGAGTGTTTGTATTGTATATAAAGTATGAATGAATAATAATTTGTGTATTTTAATTTTAATTTAATTTTGTTTTATTTTTGATTATTGTAAATAATTATTAGTTTTATTTTTACGAAGATATTTATTTATTTTATTTTTTTATTGTTATTAGTTGTGTGTGTGTGTTTGTGTGTGTGTGTGTGTGTGTGTGTGTGTGTGTGTGTGTGTGTGTGTGTGTGTGTGTGTGTGTGTGTGTGTGTGTGTGTGTGTGTGTGTGTGTGTGTGTGTGTGTGTGTGTGTGTGTGTGTGTGTGTGTGTGTGTGTGTGTGTGTGCGTGCATTTCTAAATATGGTATGAATGAATACATTTATCTCTGTACGTATTGCCCTTTACTGAGGCAGATTGTACACTTATTTCAATAAAATATATATTAATAATAAAAAAAAAAAGGGGGTTTCTTTTATAGAGAGGGGTTATAATCAGTTTTGAACTCTAATTTTTAACTTTTTTAAATGTTTTGTTTTGCTTATAGTTATGAATACAATTTTTAAAAAATGAGGTAGGTTTAATACTTCTTAAAATTGCCATCTTCCTTCTAATATGAATCACGTTATAATTTAATATTTAAAATAAAGAAACATCATTAGAACAGACGTAATTTATTTTATTCATACTTGAACATTTTAATATTGCTTTTATAATTGTACTTTTTTTTGGTTTAGGTGCCGGGGCCCCGGCCTGGCCAACTTATCAATGACTTCTACCTCCCTACGCAACTATATCTCCGATCATTCCCCTTGGATTTTCTCAAGACGGTGCGGAAATATAAAGTTGAAAATATTCCACTTTTAGCGGCCAGGCAGATTAGACATGTGTTTTTGAATACCGATTTTGACTTCAAGGCCATGTCTCAGGTATGTTTTAATATTTTGAATCGAATAAGCGCAGGGCAAAGTGTTGAAATGTTTAATAACAAAACATAAAATATCGGCCGTACAGTTTTTAAACAAGTTTACTGTTAAACATTATCTTATGTCGACGAAACATTTATTACTAGAAGTGATGTTTTTTATTTTCGTATTTCTTATATATATATATATATATATATATATATATATATATATATATATATATATATATATGTTGAAAGGTGCTGCGTTGCACTTTAGTAGAATTAAGGTTAGGGGATTAAAAATTTAAAAAAAAGAAGAAAAAAAAAGTAAGACATCATAGTTGATACAAAGAAGAGAGAAGCGATCATACCAACAGCAGTGATAGTGCTCTACTATCAATAATTTTTGCTACTCGGCTCCACTATCAGCGACTGTCAGGGCAGAAGAAAGAATCCTTGATGAGGATCGTGCCATTGACTAACTACGACAGAGTAACATGGCGATCCGAAAAAAATATTGCAATACAACAGGTTAATTGATGGTAAACTAGTAGGAGCCAGAGTTGGTTTGAAAGATTTGAAAGAAATATTACAAAGCCTATTATTGATACGCTATACTATACTCTTATATATCTCCTCTTTCCCTGCGGTACACAATGATGGAAGCGTTCGGGTCACTTGATCAGAATAGAATATATGGAATAATAATAAAAAGAATGCGATAATTGTTTCAAAAGAGGAATACCTATAATAATTAGCTGTATGCTTTAGAAGACTTCATTCTCCATTTTTTTTATATATCGCAGTAAACATAATTGTAGGATGATTGTAGATGATTGAAGCTCTATCAGGCTCACAGTTTACTCCCAAACTATGCCAGTACCCTACATATTCCATTATTCTTCTCAACACTTTATATTCCAATACTGATTTTCTTTTTCCGTCAGCATCTATTACTGTGATGGATCAATTAGTACTTTTAGGACAAACTATATATTACTTAAATTATTGTTTACGCAGAAAGAACTCCGCGAGATGATAACTTAAATTTAATGAAATACAGCTCCGGGAGACAATGCACTATAGCGGGCTAATCATCTAAAAAAAAAAAAATGATTAGAGTTGGTGTTCGTAATTTCATCATTTATATCAGAGTTTTCATATGTGTAAACCGATCCTTTCACAACCAAATGCTGGGAAAAAACTGCTTGCTGTTTCTGGATGTTGATGTGGTCAACAGGAAGATTCATGCTTATCCTCGGGTTTTTTTTTTTTTTAAATTATTATAATCAATATTTCCTTGTGAATTTAATTTTTTTTTTTTGCTTTAACTTAAAAATTAATTACATTTGCAATAATATTCAGGTCATGTTGTATATGATTTTATATTCCAAAAATTATACATATTCGAGAACAGCACGGTTTAAATAAATTTGTTCCACTTCTTCAAAGTATTAATTACTTTTAAAAAATTGTGCATATTTTAGTTATAAATTATTATAAATGAGAGTTTTTGTTGGCAGCAACACAAAGGCGGAGGCTTCCTGGCACAGTGGATTTCGGCTCTGTCCATCTACCGCATCAAGTTGGCAAGAATGGAACCGAAAATCAAAAAGTTCGCTTCCATGAGGAAAATAGTTAAAAGCTTGAATGCTATACGTATCAGATTCATGAAGATGCTTTGCAGGGTAATATTACTATTTTTTTTTAAAGAACACATGATTTTTCAATTAGGTTTATCAGAACAAGCTTTAATTTGTCTTATAGGTTGTTTTAAAAATAATAGGTATTTAATGTTTAGAAAAACAAAATATCATGTATTCAAACCATCGGTGACGCCATATAAACATATAGGGCGAGTACCTCTTAATGTAAAAAAAAAAAAAAAAAAAAAAAATGGGTGAAACTAGATCAAAAATGCAGAAAAATACTGCAGACCTCATCTTTCTATTCCAATCAGTTGCAGATATACGATAAATCAAAGACGTTTTGAGGAAACCACGTTTTTTACCATATATGCCGTAATAAGTCCAATTTGTTAAAATATTTTTAAATGTTGACCTCATTTTCGGATTTAGCATTACATTTTGTATTAGAGCAGAGTACATGTAACCTTGAATTTTACAAACTTGGGACCTAAAGAGCAGCTTGTCCTTCACTTTATTTAGGGAAGTTACAATGTCTTATATTACTTCAACGCTCACCGTTTTTCAAAAAAAACTATCCACAAAAACTGCAAATCTCACTAAAACTTTCAAATCAAATCGAAAGCTGATTAAATTTGCAAGTTTTGTGAGATTTGCAGTTTTGTGGATAGTTTTTTTGAAAATCGGTGAGCGTTAAAGTAATATAAGACATTTTAACAACTTCCCTAAATAGACTTCAACGATAGAATCGGTCGATTAAACGAATTAGAAAATGAAATGTTAATTGGGTCTATCTTAAAGGGTAATAGGTTTTCTCTGTATGAAGTAACTAATAATAGGGGGTAATCATTTGGTAGAAATTATGGAAAACTTAGGTTTGTGGACCTATTATGGACAGCCCTGCAAACTTCACTTACGTCAGCGATAAAGGTATGAGCGTCATTGATTTAGTATGGATATCCACTGGGTGCCTGGATGTAATGTCCGATTTTAGGTTGGTTAATACTTCGGGTTTATCTGATCATCTTTTAGTTCAAATAGTTATAGAAATAGAGTTAAATGAATTTCATTCTGAAAGTGGTAGCTCGGAAAACTCTTTTTTCCATTTCATTAATAGAACAGAAAATACCCTTCAAAAATTACAACTAGCCCTAAAAGAGCGTAACATCGATTACCCTGACCAAATGTCACCAGATAAGCTATACCTAAACTTAGCAGATATCATTCAGAGTATTATGGTGAAAACTGGTGTATTAAAAAAAAAATAATAGGCACAGAACAGAGCAAGGATGTATTAATAAACCTTGGTTCAATGAGGATTGTTTACATGCTAAAAGAGAGGCTCGTAAATCGTATAATTGAGTAGAAGTTCTCAATTCAACGATAGTAAGATACTGGACAGGTACCGAATTGCAAAAAGTCACTACAGAAAAACGGTTAAAAGATGTCAAATGAAATACCTGGATAAATTAAAAGACTAATTAAGAAATACGAGGAATTCTTCAGAGTTCTGGTCCGCTATCTAAAATTATAAAATGAAAAAAATTGTTAAATGTCCTATCAATTTGAACACATGGGAAAATTTTTATGATGATGTTTTACCTCCAAAAGAGATTATTCATATTAGGTACCCCGGTATTTTTCACCCCGTTTTAGACCTAGCGTTCACCATAGACGAATTATAAGACACCATCAAACGTTGTAAACCAAAAAAAACCAGTGGGATTTGATATGATACCAAACGAGTGTTACATGTTCTTTGATGATACCTGGCTTACATACTTGTTAAAGCTCTTCAACAAGATCTGGAAAGAAGAAAATATTCCTAATCAATGGTCTTCACTAAAAATGATTTAACTTCCTAAAAAGGGAGACCCATTAGATCCTGGAAATTACAGAGGGATAGCTTTATTTAACGCAATAACTAAAATCTTTACCCGTATTTAGAAATTAAGTTTCTACATGTTTTTTGAGATGAGGAATCTGAAAATAATATCAGTTTTTAGTTTAAAAATTTTCCTCACCTATATTATATAAATAAGACGTTTTAAAATGACATATTTTTATTTCAAATTTCATAGAAATCCTAAGATTGATGAATAATCTAAAATTAATATCAGGTTTTGGCTAAAAAATATGCATATAATTTTCAAAAGGTCTTATTTGAAATTTATTATGTAAAAACTAAAATAATAATAGAAATAGATCATTTTAAAACGTCTTATTTATATAATATAGATGAGGAAAATTTTTAAACTAAAAACTGATATTATTTCCAGATTCCTCATCTCAAAAAACATGTAGAAACTTAATTTTGTCGATATCAAAATAATTTTTTTTTACCTTTAAAGTTTTTTAGGCAAAATTTTAAGGTCATCTAGAAGTCTTAAAACTGCATAGTTTAGCCCAAATCCGGAGGTCGTAGGATTTCCCCTTATTGAAATATCTCAAGTTAGGGCTGACCTTGGATTTTTTCATTCAAATCAGTTTTGTCCATTAAAATCGGGGGTAAATCTAATGTTATACACATGGATAAAAATTAGAATATATGCTGATTCTATTGATGCTATTATTGTTGTAATCGGTTGAACACAGCAATTGTTATGGCTGGTAGAAGATGTTGATGAAATCTCAACTTCAACATTTTAACCACCTCGAAAGGGGTAAAAAATCAATATTTTTTTATTTTGATAAAATTTCACATATAACGGTTTTATAGTGCGTTAAATCGAGATTTGAGGTCAGTTGTTGATGAAAAAAAGTTTCCACTGATTTACAGCGGATTTCCTTGGAATTTTGTCAACTTTTTGTCATTTTTGAGCACCCTAAAGCTGATAGTGTCTTGAGCATAACGAAAATATTTTTATATCTAATAACATACATAACTGCAATAAACGTGAAAGAATCATTTCTTTATCTTGACTGAGAGCTGAGAAAAAAAAATAAAACGTGATTTTCATTTTTTTTTTTTTTTTTTTTTTTTTTTTAATGCCCATTGGCGGCTATAACTCTAGTTTTGCACTATTATAGGTCTCTACTACCCATACGCAAATCGGCATTGAAGTCTGTGAGTTACAACTGCAAACGTCCCCTTGTCAGATTTATTAAAGCAAGGCCGATTAAAATACGTTAAGTATTTACTATATTTATCTCGGAACACACCTAACTTTTACATAAGGGTAGAAACAGGTATGACTCACGGACTTTTAAAAATATGTAAAATGATGCTGAAGTGGTGGGTAAAAATGTTGGGGATGGAAGACCATCAACTGCCAAAAATATGTTACAAGAGGCTTTCTGAATTTCGAGAAACTACAACTATGCCTCATAATTGGTTGAGAGAGCTTGGTAAAATGCTTGCTATGGTGGGAGCTTCTGACATATTGACTTGTTCGAACTTAAAAATTATTAAACAGCACGGCTTCGAACTCGAAGAGGCATGCAATGAGGAATCATCTCATGAGTTTAGATTTCGATCGAGGGGCACAGTCCGAGTTTAATGTATATTATAGAAATATCGCAACCTTTGGCACACCTCAAGAGTACCTACATTTCAACACCCATATAGAAAATCAGAGAATTCTAGCTCAACTGAGAATGGCCAGCAAAAGGAATACACGATTGTACGGTGGCAAGCATAGACAATTTAACTGTGATCAATCGTGTGAGTTTTGTGACACAAATGGTGTCACACACTTTCTGCTGGATTGTTCGGCATTTAGGAGACAAAGGAAAAAGTATTTAAGCAAGTATCTCCTGCCCAAACCTACTCCTGAAATGACCATGGAAAATCTTTTATCCGTTAAAAGCATGAAGCATTTAAAAGCTATTTATTTATTTATAATCAATGCATTTAGTTCAGATGGTGATTAGTTATTTCGAAGTATTTTGTTTAATTTTTGTTTTGTTTTTATTCAGCCGAAAATTTTCTTTTTTTAAGTTGTACTTATTATGCGTAGTATATTTATTTATTTTTATATTATGTGTCATGTATGGATTTTATGTTCGTTTTAATTTATTTATTTTTTTATTTTTTCATTTTAACTGTTCATTCTGAAGTCAGACCTCCTGTGATTGTAATCATTTTTACAAAATACAGTAATTCATTTATTCATTCAACTTTCCTAAATAAGGTGAAGATCAAGCTGGTCTTTAGGTCACAAGTTTATAAAATTCAGGTTATTTGTACTCTGCTCTTATAACAAATTTAATGTTAAATCTGAAATTGTGGTCACATTTTGAAAAATATTTAAACAAAATGGAGATATTACAGCTTTTATAATAAAAACAACCTGGTTCCCTCAAAAAAGTCTTTGATTTATCGTATATCTGCAACGGATTGGTATAGAAAGGTGAGTGAGGTCTGCAGCATTTTTCTACATTTTTGATCTAGTTTCACCCAATTTTTTTTTTATTCAAAGAGGTTCTCACCCTGTATGTTTTTTTTTTTTAATTTTAAAATAATAGTCTTTCTTCCAAATCAGTTCTTAATAATTAATTAATCGTATTTAATGATTTCGTTTAGACACAGGCGAGAAATCGCCAGAGGTATTGACAAAGATCACGGTCATCAAATATTTAGTGCTGATACAGCTGCAATCAAATCCAATATTTTACTTACTATGGGACTATGCTTCGTCGATTTTGATTCAAAGTTTCTTGATCTTCCTACATCGAAATGAATATCGATGCGTGTTTTTAAGTTTTATCAAATGGGAACTAGGAGCTGAAAAAAAGAAATAAAACGTGGTAAAACTCTTATGTTATATCTCGGTTTTTAAAAGTGATATCCACACAATTTTTTCTCTAAAAGATTTCAATTTTAGATTAGATTATGAGTCAAATGTAAAGGTGACCAAGATATGATGATTTTTTAGTATTCACGTTTTCCCCTTAATATGTTCAAAAATATATTGTGAACCAAGATGGATATCATTTATGCAACGTGAGATATAAAATAAACTATAAATAAGAACACTATTTTTCAAGAGTTCCTGGGGACCATTGTATAGATACAGATTTTTTTTTTCTATTTATAGGGGGGGGGGGTTAGGGTTTGTGTTAAGGCGTTTAACTGCAAGGTTTTTTACGCCATTTCGTTATTGTTTGTTATTCAGATAGTTTTTGTTCACTGTATTTTGTTCCTGTAGTATTTGTCTATTTATTGGTATATCTTGGATGCAATGATCTATAGATCTGTACATAACAATTATTTAGCTTAAATTGTTCTCCATTTTTTTTTTTTTTTTTTTTTTTTTTTTTTTTTTTAAATAAATATTTCCTTCTAATTAGTTATAAATATATACATCGAGATAGCCTTCATTAAGTAAAATATAGACTTAAATTATTTACATTGTTATATATTAATTATAACTAATAAATTCGAATTTGGTGATCTGAAATCAAAATTTTCTTTAGTTATGTTGTAGAGATATTGTTATAATGTTTTCAGTAGATTGGATTCCTTCAGGAACTTGAGTAGTCTACTTATTGTATCTTTGCAGTCATTTAGCGTTTCTTTAAGACATCTTTTGAGGTTGATTTTCAACATAAGCTTATCATAGTCCGTGCACTCTTCTATAATGTTTTTTATCGTGATGGGTGTTTGGCATCTATTGCATATAGGTTCTGGGTCTTTTATAATTAGATGGATATGAGTCAGCCGTGAATGGCCAATCCTTACTCTTGTAAGAGCCGTTTCTTCTCTTCGAGTTGATCTCACTGAGGTCTTCCAGATGTTTGTATTTGGTTTTATTTCTTGTAGTTTGTTATTGTTAACATTGTCCCACATACTTTGTCATGCAGCTTTGGTATCCCTGTGTAAGAATTTTTTAATATCAGTTTTAATGCAAATGGGAACAATGTTTTGATTACTGAGTGCGCCTTCCTTTGTAAGTTTATCAGCTTCTTCATTGTATTTGATGCCAACATGCGATGGTGTCCAGAGGAATTTAACATCTTTTTGTAATGATTTTAGCATAGCTAAGTATTCATGAATTTTTATTACTAATGGGTGATCGCTGTATAACTGTAGACTTTGTAGTGCAGAAAGTGAATCACTGCATATTATGTGCTTGTCTCCCTATTTTGTCATTATATTGTGGAGGGCATATTTTACGGCGGCGAGTTCTGCTGTGAATATACTGCAATGAGGCGGTAGTTTATATTTGAATGCTTCTTCAGGTGTGACAACAGCCGACCCTATATTATCATTCATTTTGAAGCCGTCTGTGTAGATGTATGATGCATTCTTATTTTTCACTTGAGGTACGCATGATGATATAGAAGGATCAATACAATTAGGATGTATTGAACAATGTTTAGCATTCGAAACTAGTTTTCAAATAAAATAATCTCAATAGAAGTGGCACTTAATTCATCAATACTAATTCTTTTTTTTAATTAATATTTCTTGAAATTTATGGTTTATTTCATAAGGTGTTGTGGTTTTCTTTCTGAACTTTTGTAGTGCTATGTTAATACAGGGAACTGCGTATGTCCATGGTGGGGTGAGGGTATCTTGCCTTTGTATACTTTTTTGTTCTATATCTTCTATAGGTCTTCTGTATCTTATTGTTAGAGGGGCTGGTTTTGTTGGGTTATTGCTGTAAATTTGTTGATATGTTCGGCTATGGCCGGTGACTATATACGATCGGCTCTATGTCAATCATTTGCTTGATGGGGTTATTTGCTACATATGAAGACGAAATTTGGCACAGTCCTAGAACAGAAGGTTGAGTTGAAGCATACGAAGTTAGGTGAATATTGACCAAGGATCATCGCAGATATTTTGATGGGAACGAAACGGTGAGTTTAATTGCCAGAGCCCTTATCTAGTTGTTCGGAAGGATCCTGTCGCCCCCCACCACACCATCATACCGGCCCGCAGTCAGCTGAGCCATTAAGGCCAGTGTCATCTACGTTCGCTGATATCTCTTGTCACCTAACCGGCCAAACGGAATTTTTCCTATTTGTTAATCAACTGATTAGTGATAATAAGTTTTAAATGTATTTTATTATTACTATCCCCCCCCGTAGTTAAGAGTTTATTTTGATCCATGCGCATTATTTTACATTGAATTAATATAGAAGAATGAATGGTTTATATGTTTATATAAGTTTTTAGCTCCGTTGTGTTGTTTTATTTCCTAATTTATTTATCTATTTTCTTTATTTTTATTATTATTATTGAATTTTTATTTAAAATATTTAATAACCATTATTATTATTTTCCTATATCTAAAGGGAGTTGTATATCCTTGTACAAACATTTATCCTGTATACACTATTTTTATTTTATTTATTTATTTTTTTTCCTGGCTTTAGAATAATTTATATATCTACGTTCGCTGATATCTCTTGTCACCTAACCGGCCAAACGGAATTTTTCCTATTTGTTAATCAACTGATTAGTGATAATAAGTTTTAAATGTATTTTATTATTATTATCCCCCCCCCGTAGTTAAGAGTTTATTTTGATCCATGCGCATTATTTTACATTGAATTAATATAGAAGAATGAATGGTTTATATGTTTATATAAGTTTTTAGCTCCGTTGTGTTGTTTTATTTCCTAATTTATTTATCTATTTTCTTTATTTTTATTATTATTATTGAATTTTTATTTAAAATATTTAATAACCATTATTATTATTTTCCTATATCTAAAGGGAGTTGTATATCCTTGTACAAACATTTATCCTGTATACACTATTTTTTTTATTTTATTTATTTATTTTTTTTCCTGGCTTTAGAATAATTTATATATCTACGTTCGCTGATATCTCTTGTCACCTAACCGGCCAAACGGAATTTTTCCTATTTGTTAATCAACTGATTAGTGATAATAAGTTTTAAATGTATTTTATTATTATTATCCCCCCCCCCCGTAGTTAAGAGTTTATTTTGATCCATGCGCATTATTTTACATTGAATTAATATAGAAGAATGAATGGTTTATATGTTTATATAAGTTTTTAGCTCCGTTGTGTTGTTTTATTTCCTAATTTATTTATCTATTTTCTTTATTTTTATTATTATTATTGAATTTTTATTTAAAATATTTAATAACCATTATTATTATTTTCCTATATCTAAAGGGAGTTGTATATCCTTGTACAAACATTTATCCTGTATACACTATTTTTATTTTATTTATTTATTTTTTTTCCTGGCTTTAGAATAATTTATATATATGTGAGTGTGTGTCTATGGCTGTGTTTTTGCATGTTTTTTTTTTTTTTTTTTTTTTTTTTTTTTTTTACGTATTTATCAATATTTGTCAAGAGTATTTTTTTAGGAATATATTTATATTTTTATTTATTATTCATCTTATCCTAGGGTCTGTAAATACTGCTTTTTTTTATTTATTTATTTATTTATTTTTGTTTATATATTGACATGGTCTAATTTTCATGCAATATTGTGTCATTTTGTTTATTAATATAACTTTAATATTGTGTATTTAAACTTAAATTTTTTATATGTGTGGTGGTCTCCATCGAGAAATTGAATAAACTTTATTTTGTCTTATTTATTTATTTATTTTATTTTATTTATTTATTTTATTTTTTATGGAATCAGACGCGACTACGCGGAGAGTAAAGAATTTTAAAATCGGTGATACGATATGGGTTCCAAGAACCGGGGGACTGGACCAAGAGGCTGTGGTGGCATCTATCATGCCTGTGGCTATCGCAGGAGGCGAGGAAAAAGAATTTATTAAGGTTGAATGGGAGGGTAAGAACGGCCAAGTGTTAGGTAGTACAAACTATTATGAATGCCGACGCTCCCAAGCAATGCCCTGTGAAGGTGGCCGAGGTTGAGTGCCACTTCAAAAACCTCTTTGAGAACACGAACTCCCGCAAACGTGTGGATCATGAACAGTGTGCTCCGAGGCCAAATTTGATGTCCATCGATATTCAAGCAATTAAAAAAGATATAAAATCTACATCGTTGGATACATCCAAGTATACATACATACATGTTGTCCTGGTAGACCAAGAAGAGGACCTAGATGTTTTCTCCTGAGAGAGGAAACTCTGTTACCTTAGCATTCCCCCACTAAACACTTCATACAAGTTTTATTTAGCAATATTTATTTTATTTATGTATCTTTCATGGTTTAGTTTCATCATTTTTTACTATTATCTTCGTTACAAGAATATTCATATTCATTATAGAACTCTTACTGTTTCTGTTCCAGATATCATTTCTTCACATGATAATTTCTATTATATTTGTTATATTTCACATATTCCTCATTTTCGTCACCATTGTCTTTATATTAATTTACTGTATTATAGCCATTATAGTAATTCTCTATATTACTATCAAGTCTCGTATTTAATTATTATAGCTTTTTGTGAAGCTAATCTTATAATCACCCCCACCGCTAATCCTTCATCAATTCTATCCTCTCTTAACCTGTACCATGAGTAATATACTCACTGCTTGCCATGTTAATGCTCAATCTATCCCAGCCCACTATGATGAATTCCTATTCCACTTCCAGCAGAACTTTTACCATGTAATAGCAGTTTCCGAAACATGGCTAAAACCTTTTATTCCTTCCTCTTCTGTTTCAATACCTCACTACAACCTCCTCCGTCATGATCGAGTCAACAGAGTTGGCGGTGGTGTCGCCCTTTACATCCATGAAACACTCCGATCTCGTATCCTCCATTCCTCAATCAATTCAGATTCTCCTCACATAGAATACCTTTTTAGTGAAATTACCATCAACACCCGAACTATCCTTTACGCAGTAATATACCGACCCCCACATGTACCCTTTGATCCCAGCTTTGAATCCTTCCTCTTCTCAATAATTCCTTGTTATAATCACATTATTATCGCCGGAGATTTCAATTCCAATTTTTTAACTGACAACCCCGATAAACGCTTCCTGAGTAACCTCTTTCAATCCCTTGGTCTCTTCATTGTTCCTGACTCTGCTACCCATCACCTTTCCCAATCGGATGCTTGGCTTGATTTACATGTAATTGACTCTCCCTCAAATTTGGTATCCCACTCCCAACATCCCATACCCTCTCTGTCTGCACATGATTTAATATCGATTTCTTATGACTTTCCTGTTCCTTCCTTCACTCCTCGAATTATTACGTACCGTAATATTGACTCTTTAACTTTCCAAATGGTTCAAGCCGACCTAGAATCCATAGATTGGAACCCCTTTTACTCCACACCATCCTTAGATTCTAAGGTAGAATTCCTGACTACCAACCTTTTATCCATTCTAAATAATCATGCTCCTCAAAAAAAAGTGAGAATGCACCGTCCTCCAGCACCTTGGATAACTCAAGATATCAAAGAGATGATGAGATCCAGAGACGCAGCCAGAAGAAAATATATCAGGACAAAACACCCTGAAGATTTAATCACCTTTAAAAAGCTCCGTAACCGGACCCAATCAGCCTTCCGTCGATCCAAATTCCAATATTACCATAAAGCATTATCCACGCATTCCGATTCCCGCCAAAAATGGAAACTCCTTCGTCAAATCCCCTCCTTACAATTTAAATCTTGTCCCTCGTACCATGCCACCCCAGATGAACTCAATAAGTATTTTGCCTCATCCGGTTCACCTTCCTCAATCACAGTTTACAACCCGAATAATACAGATTTTGATCCCGATAAATTCTTCTTTTCTTATATTGAACCCTCCCAGCTAATAGAGGCTGTGATGAAATCACGTTCCAAATCATTTGGACCAGATGGGATTCCAGCACGATTTATTAAACTTTGCCTCCCATTAATCCTAGCACCTCTACTCCATATTTATAACTTTTCTCTCCAGAACTCAATCTTTCCATCCGCCTGGAAAAAAGCTACTGTTCTTCCCCTAAATAAAGTTTCTAATCCAGTATATGAAAATGACTACCGACCCATCTCACAACTTTCCAATCTTTCTAAACCTCTAGAGCGAATAGCTCATGCCCAGATATCCTCTTTCCTTGAACAGCATCTTAATCCTTTTCAGTCAGGCTTTAGAACTGGCTTTTCCACACAATCAGCTCTTGCAAAAATCACCTCAGACATCCACCTAGCTATGGACCATCATAAAATCACCATCCTCATCCTCCTTGACTTCAGCAAAGCCTTTGATACCATTGTTCACAACCTACTCCTTTCCAAACTAGCTAATAACTTTTCCTTTTCTCATAGTGCGACCAGATGGATCCAATCCTTTATTTCTGACCGCACCCAGATAGTCCAAATTCCTAACCTTCCCCCTTCCGCTCCCCTCCCAATCACCTCTGGTGTGGTTCAGGGCTCCTCAATATCACCTTCTCTATTTAGTTCCTACATTAATGACGTTTATCCCCTCATAAAACATTGTTCCTCTCATTTTTACGCGGACGACTCACAAATTTATCTTTCCTTTTTACCTAGTGAACTGCAGGAAGCTACCTCAAAGATGCAAGCTGATCTTGACACAATATCCTCTTGGGTCTTTGCTAATAAATTGAAACTGAATGCTAGCAAATCCAAGGCTATTGTGTTGGGCTCTAGGGTCCTTCTCAACTCCCTACCTGGAATCCCTAATTTCTCCATAGACTCCAATCCCATAAACTTCCACTATTCCGTTACGAACCTCGGTATTATCTTTGACCAAACCCTTTCCTGGAAAGATCATATTTCCCTTATTATCCGCCGAACAATTTCCACTCTTCGACTCCTAAACCGCTCCCGTAAATTCCTCCCTCAATCAACTCGTCAACTATTAATTTCTTCCCTCATATTCCCCCATTTCGATTTTGGTAGTGTGGTGTACGGAGGCCTCTCTGCATCTCAGGAAGCAAGATTGAAGAAGCTGTTGCCTGAGATTCGTTCTAGGGACATCACGTTATGACCATGTATCTCACCACTACACAAGATTAATATGATTATTTCCCTCCTTCCGAAGACAATACTTCCTTGGTTCGTTCCTTTACAAATCAGTTTCCTCTCAGTCACCTTCCTATATCCTGAAAGCATTAACATTAAAATCATCTGTGAGTTCCCGCAAAACCAGATCCCGTTCCTCAGACCTCTACCTAACTTCCTTTAACACAACATCCTTCAAACGTTACTTTATTTCTAGAGCTTCGAACTTCTGGAACTCCCTCCCTTCCATCATTCGCCATTCCTCCACTCACAATAGCTTCAAATCCCGTCTTTTCGTTTACTTATTAGAAACTCAATCTAATAGTCATATTAATGAAGGAAATATTTTTTAAAATGAAATATGAATATTCAAAGTATAATATTGATTTTGGTACAGAATTATTTTAATACTATTACGCTAAATTTGTATAATTGGTTTCAGCATGATTATATTATTTTATCAGACAAGATACATTATTTTTCCGTATAATTTATATTTCTTAGCTTTGTCTACTGTATTTTTTCATTGAATATTTTTTTGCTTTTTCCTAATTTGTTTTTGTAGCTAATTTTAAATTTCTAACCTTAAGATGTAATTTGTTTTTCATGTGATATTTTAAAACATGTATTATTAATTTTATTACTTTATGTTTTAATTTAAATTTCTTTTCAATTCCTTAATTTAATTTTAATTGCATTTCCTTGCCTTTATCATATTTCTAAATTATAGATACGGCAGCTAGGCCGCCAATAATTGTACATTATAATTATTCTTAAGGGGCAATGGCCCCAGAATAAAATGTATTTTTCATTTCATTTCATACATAGCCGGGGCCTGATGGAGTATTAGTCGTAAAATATGGAGTAGCACGTTAAAATATTTTGATATGTCTCACATAATCAGGACCATTGCGGAGATAATGTTGAAGCAGGCCTATGTACCGGAATCACTGCGGGCTTACAATTTTAATTTACAAAGGTAAGGGTGAAGTTAAGGATATTTCATCCTTTAGGCATATCACCATTTACTCAATTGTACGCCGAATAATAGAAAAGGCTTTGGACTGCGGGATTAGGAAACAGGTCGCCTTCAACAAAAATCAGAGAGGTTTTATTGAAGGTCTCCCGGGAACTCATGTCAATGCCAGGATTGTGGATGCAATCATAAAGGACGCCACTACTAAAGGAAGGGATTGTGCGGTGGCCTTTCTTGACGTGATTGGGGCTTTTGACAATGTTAGGCATGACCACATAGTTTGCTCACTGGAGACTAGAGGTGTGTCGCCGGATCTCAGGGATGTAATTGCTGCTCTCCTAGGCACCAACAAGATTAGTATCAATGTTGGTGCTCATACGACAAGCCAGATCAGGGTGCTAAGGGGAGTACCCCAAGGCGGCCCCTTGTCATCATCTCTCTTCAACTTGGCCATCGACCATATGTACCGTGAAATGTGCGATCAGCAATTTTCTATGCAATATGGGTACAACCTGAAGAGTGACCAAGAGAGTGTGATCCTCACAGGCTTCGCTGATGACCAAGTTGTGTCGGCGCGAGACAAGGGAGCCGCGGAGAGAGTGATCAACAGCATCCAAAAAATACTTGATGAAATAGGTCTGGCAATTAACCCACCAAAAAGCATGGGAATAATATTAAATAAAGGAGAGCTGCAATCAGCGATGCTCTCCCTTGAGAATGGATGTGCAATCCGGACTATAAAGCAAGAAGAAACAGTGAAGTATCTTGGATGCACATTCTCGGGGGAGGTAATATTTAACGAGGATTCGGTGACAAAGATTAATGGTAATTTGGACTAATTAGTAACGTCCAGTTTGCTCAAGCCCGAGCAAAAGCTCAACATTGTTAATCAATATTTGTTCCCGGGTCTCACATACCCTCTTCAAACAGCGCCCCTGACGAAGCTGCGTCCTTCTCTACTAGATGGAATCTATACAATGATTCGGAGAAGTGTCAAGTCCATTGTTGGTCTTCAAGCGAATACATCGACGGCGATGCTGTATGCACCAAGGAGGTTTAGAGGATTAGGACTGATGCGTTGTCAATGGGAGGCCCCTCTTCAGCATTGGTCCATCGCCCAGCGACTGTCTAATGTGCCGGATGCTCTGTTCCAATCTGTCTTTGATTATACAGCGGAAATCTCCGAGTGCGCTGATAGATTGGGTGTTGATCAGGGGTACCGGGATGTGAGAGCTCTACGGCAGTCGCTGAGAGAAAAAGCGGAAAATATTATATTGGACTCCCTGGGAATAATCCACCACCACATATACGGTAACTGATGGTTTAGTAAGAGCAAAAGAGGTGGAAAGTTTGTACAAAGAAAGAAAAATAAGTAGAATGAGATATATGTTGCATGTTTATCCTAGTTTTTATATAGTTATTGTTATTGTTATTAGTTATATAGTTATTGTTATTGTTATTAGTTATACAGTTATTGTTATTGCTATTTATGTGAATAGTTTTATAGTTATTTTATACATTATATTTTATATTGTTATACCTAAATAAGGTTATATATTATCTTTTTTAATATTTTAAATTTCGTTTTAATTGTAATTTATATTCCGCATGGGATCGATTATTTTTATATGTAGATTTTTATATTTTTAAAATAATGACTATTATGGTTTTTTTTTTTTTTTTTTTTAATATTGAATATTGTAAAATGTCATATTTGTATTGATTAAGTATGCTGTATTTTTAGCAACCAATTTAAATTGGGCAGCACCACTTTATAAAGAGTTTCTCTTGGTCTAAATATGTATTTAAATGCTGGGTTTGTTGTTTGTGTTGCTATGGTCGCTATGTAGTTCATTGCTAGTTGATGTCTCCGGAAGGTGAGTGTGGCATATTAGATTCAGGGCATAAGCTAAGAATTGGGCTAGTCCTGAAGGCTCCCGTTGCTATCCTTATTCCACTATGGTGCACTGAGTCAAGCTATGCTAGTAGGCTGAATCTGGCTGAGACATATTATGGCTAGCATAATCTAATTTTGATCGTATTAAGCATTGGTATATTTGGAGTAGCCTCGATCTGTCCGCTCCCCAGCTTTTACCTGCCAACACTTTCATAACATTTAAACGTTGTAGGCAGCTATCTTTTAGGTTCCTGATGTGGTGTTTCCATGTGAGTCTTGAGTCAACTATTAATCCTAAGAAGGTGCAGTGGTCATGGAAGCTTAACTCTCTATTGTATAATGTAATTTTCGGAGGAGTGCTTGGTTGTTTTTTCCGGGAAAAAGAATACATTTAGTCTTTTCTATTGAGAAATTGAGACCGGTATTTTGTGACCAGGGTTTTATAGTTTGTTCAGAATTGACTGTATGGTGGCTTTTGTTCTGTTTGTGTCTGTATACTGAATGAGGATGGCAAGATCATCTACAAAAAGGCTTGGTTTGAGGGATCAATGAGTGTATTTTGTATTGAGTTAATGGCAATTAGAAACAGTGTTCCGCTTAGGACACTTCCTTGTGGAATTCCATTCTCTACAAGTGTTTTTTTTTTGGAAAGATAATCTGCGATTCGCACTTGTATAGATCTTTTCCTCAGAAAATTTTGGGTGAACCGTGCTAGGGCTCCTCTGAACCCCCAGTCATATAATTGTTTCAATACGGTTGGTCGCCAGACTGTATCAAAGGCTTTTCCAATGTCAAAGAAAATGCCTAGGCATTCGCGTTTACTAATGAAGGTGTTCAGTATCTCGACTTCTAGTGATACGAGATGGTCAACAGTCGATCTTCCTTTTCTTTGTCCACGTTGAAAGTCAGTCAGTAGCCTGTTCTTCTCAAGATACCATAGAAGGCGCTTGTTTATGATTTTTTTCTATTAACTTGCATAAGCAGCTCGTTAGAGATACAGGGCGGTAATATTCTTCAAATTATAAATAAGAAATTTGTTTTTTCATGGTTTTAAGATGGGTATTACTATGGATTCTTGCCATTTTTCTGGGAGTTGACCTTCCAACCATATTTTGTTGTAAAATTTTAGGAGGTGTTTTCTTTGGTCTGTCGGGATGTTTTTTAGTATGGAATGATGGATGCTGTCTGGACCAACAGCGGACATTCTTAGGGAAGATATCGCCGTGTTAAGTTCCCATTCGGTTATTGGTAAGTTATAAGCTTGATTGTTGTTATTTGAGTTGATTTCAAAATGGATTGGTTGTTGTTCGCTGATTTTTTTGTCGGAACTGCAGATTATAATGGGTTGAAGATGATGTTTCTGCGTAGTATTCTGCGAATCTTTCAGCTAATAATGAAGGGTTATATATGATATTCCCTTCTATTTCGAGGGTCGGTTGCTCGTTTGAGTATTTCCCTCTA
Source organism: Euschistus heros (assembly GCA_003667255.2). Lineage (NCBI taxonomy): Eukaryota > Metazoa > Arthropoda > Insecta > Hemiptera > Pentatomidae > Euschistus > Euschistus heros. The sequence continues at coordinate 5,764,695 of RCWM02000012.1, forward strand.
ATGGTGTTAATATTGGTAACAAAATTGTTCCATGATTGTTTTTTCTTGTTTCTGATAAGGTTTCTTGACTGGGCTTTTTATTTTTTTAAGTTTATAAAATTTACTGTGGACGGTGATTTTCGGAATTTATTTAAAGCACGGTTTCTGTTTTTAATTATTTCTTTACAATCATTATCAAACCTTGCTGGCTTTGGATTAGAGGAAGATGGGTTTAATTTTGTTGTTGAGGCATGTGCTGCTTCTATTATTTCCTCAGTGATGTAGCTGTTGATTTGATTAATATTTCCACTAACATGGTCTAGTATTATTTTGTTTTGAAAGAGGTCATTGTGCTCTATTGACGTCCCATAGCCTATGTCTTTTCCCGGTGGTGTGTCTTCCAATCATTTTCATTAAGATTGGGAAGTGGTCAGAATTGTGGGGGTCATTTATTACCTTCCATTCGAGTAAACTGAATAAGGTTGGTGTGCACAGGGTTATATCTTTTGCTGTGAGTGATCCATTTTTAGGGCATAGGTGTGTCATCGATCCTGTGTTAAGCAGCAACAATTCGAAATTATCTTGGATTCCTTTAATTATGTTTCCTCGTGAGTTGTTCGCTCTGTTTCCCCAGCTTTTGTGAAATGTGTTTACATCACCAAGGATCATAAAAGGCTGTGGGAGCTTATTGATGAGTTTTGTTAATTCATATTCATTAATAGGTTCGGTGGGTGGTAGATAGATGTTGCAGATATTTATTTTTATGTTCGTGTTAACTGTTGTGGTAATTGCTCGAATGGGAGTATCTATTTTTAGTTCCTTTGCGACTAAGTTGTTGTGTATTGCTGTTAAGACTCCGCCACAGGCTCGGTTATCTGTTATTTTATCGGTTTTAAATATTTGGTAATTCTTGATTTTAAATTTTCTGTGCGGTTTTAGATGCGTTTCTTGAAGGCAAACTATTCCAGGTTGATGTTCTGTTATGAGTAGCTTCAATTCTTTATATTGTGAGGTTGTGCCGTTAAAGTTCCATTGGATAATATTCGTGAAGTTATTCATTGGATTTGGAGAAGATAATTGTAAAACATTATATTTTTTTTCTACTACCCATGTAGTTATATATGTTTAGGAATTTATTGTATCTTGGCATACAATGATAAATAAAAAAAATAATAAAAAAATAATAAATAATAGGTTGTATATTCTAGAACATATTACATCATTAATCCTTATGCATCTATTATTCTGTTTCATTTTATTTATCCAATAGTGTATTTTTAATTTTAATGTCAATGTCAATATCATTGTCAGTTTTAACACTGTTATATTAAAATTTATTATTTTCCTTCTTGTGAATTTCCTATATGGACTAATAATTCTTATTACGATATTTTTATTAGTTTTTAGAGATATAAATGCATTTGGACTATAATGAATTATCATAATATAAGTATATATATATATATATATATATATATATATATATATATATATATATATATATATATCATTATTTATTTTTATAGCATAGAATAATATATTTTTTGATCTATTGCGTTGGTGAATGAATCTATTATATATGTGTTTATGTTTTGTGTATTTAATAAGTTGGAGTGGGTTATACAATGAATTAGAGAGTTGTTTATTTTCGTTATGATAGCTAGCGGGCTTGTTATTGTTTGTGGTTAGAAGGGAACTACTCGGACCAGGATATTTGTAATTAGAAAATTTTATGATTTTAATTAGAATCATTAATTTTATTTTCTTTAATTCATTTATTTTTATTTTCCTCAGACCATTATTCTTATTTCCTCTACTTGACAGTAATTTTCTATCTTGGGTGTAGATGGCTTTTGGCTGATATTTGTTAGTTATTATTTTTAGTCCTTTTTGTTTTCTGAGTAAACTATTACTGATTAGTGGGGTGATATTTGAAAATGTCATTTTATAAAGTGAGGGTAAAATGTAAAAGAAAAAGTCATATAAGAATAAATTGATAATGAATAATTTAATAAATAAAAGGATTAAAAAGATTAGGATATGTTAATAGTATTGTAGTTTTAAGATAATGATAATATTAATTTATTCATTATGAGATGCAATATAAAGTTAAATTATTAATTGATTTTAGTTTTAATACTAATTTCTATCTATTTTTTCTATGCTCGGATTTTGGTTCGTGGGTTTTGTTCGAGACTTACTCCTTGGTTTTCTTTCTCTAACTATAGTCCACGCGCCCTGTGGGTCATCTTGGCGACCGTAGGGGGGAGGGGGGAAGTTGTTTCGTTAGAGTTTTCTTTTTCCGAAGGTGAAACCTTCGGTTCGATGGGGGTTTCCGGAATTTTTGCATAACTTTGCCCGGGAGTAGGGGGGAAGTGGGTTAGGTACCCGGGATGTGGAAGGGGACGAGTGTGGGATGGGTTGAGGAAGCGTAGTGGGAGGTGGGAGTGTGGAGGGGGAATCTCGGATATCATTCATATTCGAGTGTCCAATAGGTGAAGGTTTGTGGTTAGTAACTGGCTTCAACGTTATTTTAAAAAAAGAGTGATCATCTCTTAAATCGTCTGTTTGTACACTAACTGATACTTTGTTTTTTACAATATTGGAAAAACTTACATGCATTGTTTTTGGGTGTAGTACTTCATATTTTTTTTTGCGGCTAGATAAGTAATTTTTTAACCATCTTGGATGCTTTTAATTTATTTTTCTTTTAAAAAAATTGGGCAATTTTTCAAAAAAGAGTCGTGTTGACACATTTTATGGGACTATTACATTCAACCCCTTCATGTTTAAGTTTACCACAGTATCTGCACAGTGGCTCTTTTTTACAAAATGTTTTTGTATGAACAAACTTAAGACATACATAACAACGTGTTGGGTTTGAAATAAATTGCTTAACAGTGGTATTGCAGAAGCCTATTTTTATTTCTGTGGGAACAGTAGGGTTATTGAAAGTTATGAGGTAATTATGACTGTTATGTTTTTCGTTATTTTTGAAATATGTCAGTCTTTTTACGTCTTCTACGTTTTGTGATTTTAATTCTTCCTTTATTTCGTTAATGGAACAACAATTTAGATCTGGGCACCATATAATTCCTTTACTTTGATTTAGTTTACCATGCGGTTCTACTTTAACAGGTAAGTTCTTTAGTAGGTTTTCACATTTTAGTAATTTATTCCATTGATTTTCTGAAATAACTTCAACTAGAAAAGTACCGTCTCTTAATTTTTTTGCTGCTTTTACATCACCGATTAAATTTTAAGCTTTTATGTATTAAAAATGGTGATACTTTTTGGAAATCGAATGGATTTCCATCATTATCATAACCGATTCTTATTAGAATGAAGAATCGTTTGTAATTATGTTGTTTATTCTCATTATTTAATAGGAAAGGTTCCTTAAATTTAACTTTTTAAATGGTTTTTACTTACTTTTATAGTAAGTAAAAAAACAAAACCAAACAAGTATTTAAAATAGAGAATGAAAAAGAAAGTCTCCTAAAAAAAAGAAAAAAATTGAATATATTAAAAAAAAGGAAAATGCTACTTATCGCTAGTTGTAGATACTTAATCCCCAGGAGCTCACTAAATATACGTCCTCACAGCACCAAGTATCAACACTAACTCTTTTCTATTTATAGAATTACGAACATCGTTTGGAGCAAAATTGGTACCGGATAGGCCGTAAGGTCTCCTACTATAGTAGATTCAAAATTTATGGAGTCATTTCCAAAGATGATTGTAAATAAGTTATTTCGTATTTCCCATTGAAAAAAAATATATATGTTTATCTATGAAGTAATGAAGTAAGACCTTAAAGTCTTAATTAGGGAGTTAAAGCTCTTTGTAAATTACAAATACTAAACGGGACAGTGGATTCCTATGTTATATAATTAAAAAATAGCCATTAATAATATTTAATGTTATATAAATAATTCTGTTACAGTTGTACAGACGTTTATTCTACGTAAGACGAGACGAAATTGAAGTTAGTACCAGACTGTCTTCGACCGTAACCGTTATTCCAGACAACATTAAGAGTATGCGTGCTGCAACTTCTATTGCAAATATAATTTCCAAAACCTTACTCGTATGGAAAGAAACTCTGAGAAAGCTTCGTAGAAAGAAACTAACCTGTTTTGGAGACATGGTTATGGCAGCAGGTAAATAGTTTAATAGCTTTAAAAAAAAGATTATTTAACAGTAAATAATGTATGAAATGAACAGTGGATTTCAAAAATTTACTTTCATGAGTTGGGCAACATTGTCAATCTCAGAATCATAATTGATTTCTTTTGTTGTTTCTATATTTGTATAGCTACGCTAGACACCACATTATCGCTTTTTATCATTCATTACACTTATGCTGATGTCAATTTCAATTTAGGGAACCCTAATTACACATTCCAATAAAGAACAACATGTAACTTTAGTTCGCAATATCAATTTTAACAATTTTTTTCTTTTTCACTTTTCATGAAATCTCAGATGTTGTTGTAAGTTGGAAGAAATCTTATATTTTGTCCTAAAATTTAATTGTTTCGAAGATCAGTAGATCATTTTTACATTTTTTGTATTAATTACTTTCATTTAATCAGATTTTTAACTGTTTTAATATTTTTATTACAGTTGCAGCCTCTCATATTACCTGGCATAAATTACCTGTATCGGACATCATTAAAATCGCCGCGGGCTCTATCATCTATTCCGATATTAAAAAAAAATTGATTTATTTTATATGACTTATATGGTATCATTTTATATTTACACCAACACACAGTAGGACGAAACTATGTTTTTTCTAGACATCGCATTTTGACCCCCTAAAAATTATTGCATCGACTTCAAATTTCATGTGGGTATGTTTTCAAAGGTGTAGAATTCGAATCTAAAGTCAGTTTCCCCTTATCATTTCAGGACTTTGCTCTGTTATCCAATAGTGTGTCTAAAAAAATTGATGATTCAAGGGATATTATTTTCTATGATTTTTGATGTACTCAATCGAATTTAAAAATCTGCAGATCAATCAGTTTACTGTTATGTGAATTATACGTGTTTTATGCCTTTTTCGTCGATCGGATTTTCTAAAAAAAATAAACAATTTGCGGTTTGCCAGAAACCTGATAGGTAATAGTTATTTTAAATATTGCCCCAACCGAAAACGGAACTATTTAGTTATTTAATAGAAGTAATCAATTATAGCCCACAGGCTCCTACACTGTGGTTATCGAAATTTTATCGTTGGATCCATTCGTTCTAATTCGTCGTGTCAGTGTCAGCATTCAGACCTATTCCGATATTAATTTTAAGCATTTTTATTGGTGAATACTTGTGGATAACATTTGCGAAGTCCATTTGTTGTAGCAATTTGGACCACTTTTTTGTACAAGTTGAATTATCAAAGTAAATCCAAATATTCTCCAAGGTCGCAGACCATTTCGATCTTGAGTTACTTTTTATAATCGATATTTTAAATTAAAATGGGTTTCGACTTAAACAAGTATAAACATTTTTATAAAATCAATTTTGAAATTTTCAAATTTAAATACATTTATTTTTTGTAATTATTATTTTTACAGGAAAACGTTTTATTGCCAATTGTTTTATCATGCTAAAAACTGTGAACAGCAAATAATTTGCGAGAATCTTTCAAACAAACATAGCATATCGATGTTGATGTCCTGTTTGTGCGTAATAAAATTATGTTTAACGTACTGTTCTTTATCGACAATGACCACAGCAAACATTTTATAAGTGATTCAAGCCACAAATATAAATTTTTGTTTTCAACCAATGTTCAACAAATTACATAGGCTCGTCCCACTGTGCGACATGGGGGGATGAGAACGGAGGCCCTGAAGGTTCTGTATAAAGGCGTAATTTTGCCTATTCTTACTTAAGGCATGGATATATGGCATCCAGGAATTCAGATTACGTACAGGGCAAAGCTGGAAAGGGTCCAGAGGCTAATAGCACTCAAAATTATCCAAAGTTTTCGGACACTTTCTGACGAAGCCGCTTTTTTTTTTGGCCAAAATGATCCCCATTAGTACACTAGATGGCAAATATGTAGGTATAATAACCCAATAGGCTTACTGCTGAAATGAAAACACTAAAAAGATATAAACAGACTAAACAAAAGGGGTAAAACAAGAATTATAATATGAGGGGAAGGAGTTCTGCAAATTCTATAAATACGTAAAAAAAATCTTTAATTCCAAATATTCTCCAAGGTCGCAAGTATTCTCCAATGGTCGCAGGTCTGCGACCATTTTGATCTTAAGTTACTTTTCAGTATTGATATTTTGAATTAAAATGGATTTCGACTTAAACAAGTTTAAACATTTTTCTAAAATCAATTTGTTTTGTTGAAATTTAAAAATTTAAATACATTTATTATTATTATTTTCACAAAAAAATGTTTAATTACCAATTGTGAGATCATGATTAAAGCTGTGATCAGCAAAAAAAAATACATCGGACGTGTACACAATTTCTAATGCAATTTAACAAAACGGGAAATTTGCGAGAACCTTTCAAACAAACCTAGTTTATCGATCTTTTGTACTGTTAGTGCGTAATAAAATTATGTTTAACGTACTGTTGTGTATTGACAATGACCATAGCATATATTATATAAATGATTCAAGCCATAAATATAAATTTTTATTTTCAACCAATGAGACTATGAGGCTAAAATGGTTATAGCATGTAATGGCGATGGAAGTGGGGCGATGGCACTATAGAGTTTTGGAATGAAGTTGGGAAAAGAACTAAAGAAAGAACAACCGCACAGTGGAACGAATAACGTTTCAAAGTAGAAAAAAGTTATATCAACGAATCATAAATTTTGGTTCACTGTTAATAAGAACGATAATGAATTAAAGGATTCCATTAATAATATTAGCTTAGTCGCTCTGCAGCTCCATAGAAAAATAAATGAACACACAATAGTGCCCAGATCCAGTGTGACTGAAATAATTTTTTTTGGAAATCCAACGATATAATCCAATATTATGGATGAACGATATTATTGCACATAAGTAGTGGTTTTCATTTGTAATAGTTAACTATATTTACAAATGTTACTGTTTTAAATAAGCAAATTTAACGCTTAATTTTAACTTCACTTATATATTTTTGAAATGCCACCGCGTGACACCGTCTTCAAACCTTTTTGATTACAGATACTAATATCTATATTAACTTTTCCAGCAAAAATCAGCTGATAATAACTGCCATTTTAGTAATTATATCGATTTTTCTTCCAGATTCGACTACATTGTTAACCTCTACAGTATAACGAAAAATGAATTTTAAGTGGAAATAAGTCAGCAAAAAATTACATATCACCGAATCCCGTTCACTGTTGAAAAGAACAATATCTAGTTAGAGGCTTTTATAAATATCATTGCCTTAATCCCTTAGAAGCTCTAATCTAAAGGAAACGCATCTATATACTAACAATTGCGTTACTGTTTTCAGTGTCAATGCTGGTATTGTTTGAGCTATAGGGACTGAAATAGTTTTTTATTTATTAAGCATGGACGATGTCACTATTTGTTAATACTCGATTTTATTTATCAATTTTATTGTTTTAAATAAATCAATTTAAAGTGTAATTTTAATTTCATTACAATATTTTTAACATGACACCGCATGTCACCGGTACCATAAATGTTGTTAACTAAAACTTGTATTTTATACTAACTTTGCCAGCACAATGGTCTGCTATGTTAACAATTTCATGGATTTTCCTTTTCCGGTTATCAGAAATCACATTTGCAGCTGAGGTTGCCGTGCAATCATGTGGAAAGCGAGACACTGCAAATATTAAAAAAAAAACTAACTACCGGCCAGACCGCCAAACAATTAAAAAAGTTAAGATTAGCTTCTGCAAAAAAGAGACCACTAGCACATGATGAGTCCTCAGCATGTTAAATTGACTGCAAATATAATTTGACCCAAAAACGTGCGATGAGTTTAAGTTACAAAATATATCCCTTGTATTATCCCCTATAAGAAAGAAGAATTGAATCTAAAAAAACCGAATTGAAAAAAAAAGAAAAGGAGAAATTCAATTATATTTTAAAAGATAAATTGGGTTAATTGTGGATAGGCCAAAAGCTGGTTTTGGGACCTCAAATGACGGAAATACGGCAAGAAGATTTTTTTTTTAAATTACCGACAAGGAAATTCTGCAGATGTTTTATTATTCTTAGTGCGATAAATTCTGGATTTGGGTTAGATTTTGACAAATTCGAATCATATCTGGAAGTGACAATAGATTTGTACCTTAACCTCTATACTTGGTTTTATATGTCTGCACAGTCATGGAGTTATAGTACTGTGGAGAGGCCCTTCCCGTATATTGTTCCGTGAGGGATTAGACCAAAACATTAACCGGCCACGCCCACAATGACCAACTGGCGACTTGCATTCCATTGGGCTAGGGCAATTGAAAGGGTTCGTAATAAATAAAATAAGTAAATCACTAAAATAAAATAACAGCAGTATAAAGCCTAGGAAACCAAAATTTGAACTGATAAGCGACTAATATACTGATAATACGGTGCACTCCAAAATGGCTGCCTGCCCTGGCTATTGAGAGGTTAGCCCCCTCCACTCAGATTGTTAAGAGATTGTTTATAGAACTTAATAAATAGAACGTTCTTGCTCTGATTCTCTTAATAAATATAAAATAATCGTTTAACCACAAAACTGCAAATTTTTGTGAACACATCCTAGTGAAAAAAAAATCCAGGTATCATCCCAGATTAATCCAAATAATTATTCAAAAAATGAAATATCAAATTTGATAATTTGTTGACAACGACAAATCGAGATTATTTGTCCGGATTATTGATTCGTGGCTTATTTTATTTTATTGTAATGAGTAGAAGTTAATAGGAGATTGTTTTAAAAAATTATTTTTTTTTTTTTTTTTACAAAAATACCATTATTTTTCCAAAATAATGGGAATTCGTTGTCCTAAAATGTTTTAAACATTTTTCCCAAACACTGCGACTAAAAAAAAATAGAAATTTGGAACAAAACATTTTTTTCCAGTTAGAAGTGCTATTCGGCCCACTGTGAACCGCCATGGAGACATTCGGTTGAGGGCTTCATGGCAGGAACGACAGATGCGTGATAGGAGAATGCGTGAGAGTGACAGCTGGGCAGAGCGAATGGAACCAACTTATTTATGACGAAGACATATGACTTTGAGTTGTGAAAAATTGTTAATAGTAAAAAAGACATGAATGATCAAGAATCGTTAACATAAAGTAACTTGCAACACTTTTTCTTTCTAAATTACAGACAATTCTGAACGAATTATTTGTTGAGATCTTGCCTATATTAATTAACAATACAAATTGAAAATATAATTTCCTTTCAAAGGAAAACAAAACAATAAAAAAGAAAACGTAAGTTCTCCCTGCAAAACAAAGTGAAGCTATCGAGTAGCTGATTGAGGATATGCCATACAATGATAGATATAGAGGTGGCACATCGGATGGCAGCATGGTTGTCATTCGATACATCAACCAAGAGACATCGATGTTTTTGAATACCTATGTTTTTATATATAATGTAAGCCAGAAAATTAAGTTCACTATTGACTAACTTTAGTAATGTAATTTATATTAGTTACATAGGCGCCAAACAACATTAATGTTTTTCATATTTATATTTAGCAGGATTATTAAGTATTAATTAATTTTATCTGAAATCATTAGTTTTCAGGAAAATTTAATTTCTGATTCTTAATATACATATCATCTATTTGAGGCCAAATGCAAGGATCAGCTTTTAACTAATTTAAGTTAAATAATTCATATTCATTAAATGAATGTTAAAAAAATTGTTAAAAACATTAATGTTTCTCATATTTATTGTAACTAGGATTAAGTCATATATAGGATTAACGTATAAACTATGTGAAAAGATCGATTTTTGGTTGGAAACTTATTCTTAGAGCCACCTTTTAAATAATTTATTTTAGTTAAATAAGAGTTTAACAAATTGTTTTAAAACAGCGGTGTTTGTCATAATTACCTGTGTATTAAGGAAAATGGGAATATCGATGTTTCTTATTTATAGTAACAAGGATAACGAGATTAACATTTATACCAGTATGAAAACATCCCTGATCCATGTTTACATTGAAGGATTAATGTTAGGGTTTCCTTTTAAATAATTTCTGTCAGTTTAATGATAGTTAGTAAACATTAATGTTTCTCATATTTATTGTAACTAGGGTTATGACATTTTAAATAACTTATACTTTTATTACTTAAATAACTTGTACTTGTAGCCTTCAAGCGTTGATCATAAAGTATTTTTTATATTTGTAATAGTTCAACACTGACTGCAGGATGATTTTGAAGAATGTAGTACATACTACTTCGGAGTTTGGAGCTGGGGAGAGAGACTGCCTAAATGGCAAATTAATCACATATGCATAAGGATGGGACATTGAAGGACAACATCGATGTGTCGATGTGTTTCGATTTTTATTGTACCGAAAAATAAAAACATGGATGTAACTCAATACATGTTTATTGGCATCGATGTTTTTATATGTAATGTAAGCCAGACTGTTAATTTCATAGTTAACTAACTTCAGTAAATTTATTTATATTATTTAAATAAGCTTTCTTCATATTAAAATTAAACAAGATTATTAAGTTAATAATTACTAATTGTTAATAATTAATTAGTCTTGAAACATCAGTAATTTTTTTTTATCTATTAGAAGCCTAATGTTAGGGTTAGCTTTTAACTAATTCAAGTTAAAAAATTTATATTAGTTGAATGAATGTTGAACGTATTGTTAAAAACATTGATGTTTCTTATATCTATTGTAACTAGGGTAAAGTCATGTATAGGGATAACGGTTAACGTATAACTTATGTGAAAACTTATTGTTAGAGTTAACTTTTAAATAATTTATGTTAGTTAAATAAGTGTTTAACGAATTGTTTAAAAACATCGATGATAGTTGTTATTACTTAATGTATTAAGTAATACTTATAAAAAATATATCTGTTTCTCACATTTACTAGGAGAATGAGGTTAACAATTTTTAAACTAAAGTTACTTTTACAAAATATCGATGTTTGTTATAATTACCTCTGTATAAAGAAAAACGAAAACATTAATGTTTTGTTATATAATTTAACTAACAAATTATGCTGTCAACTTTGAAACAAGTATGAAAACATTGATGCTTTTGTTTTACTTAATATACAGGTTATTATAACAGACATCGATGTTAATTAATATTAATTCTAACTATCATTAGAGGTTAACATTAAAAGCAATATGAATTCATCAATGTTACATGATATGTTAGTGCTAACTTTTAAATGATATTCGTCTAAAAACTTTTATCAAATCATTGAATCATTTGAATTTTATTATGCATTAAAAACCCCATGTTTACAGTTACTAAGGTTAACCTTGTTCGTCTTATTGTACAGTTAAAATGTCATTGTTAATAAGTGTGTCAACTAATAGCTTTCAATGTTGTTTCTTTTTTTACAGGTAAGACTGCATAGACTTGTAAAAATGAGTTTGTAACTTTTTCTTGTAAGTCTTTACAAAAATTGTTTGTATGTAAATAAATTTTATTTTTTTACAGAAAAACTATACATAATTTTATTTGACACACCACATCGGTTTGAAACACATTATATATGTTAAATAATTTATGTTAGTTAAATAAGTGTTTAAGGAATTAGTAGAAAACAACGATGATAGTCGTTATTACCTTATGTATTAGTTAATATTTATTAAAAAGTATATCTGTTTCTCATATTTACTAGGATAATGAGGTTAACAATGTTTAAACTAAAATAACGAGTTATACATTGAAACCAGTATGAAAGCATCGATGTTGTATGATCGTATGTTTTCGTCTTTCTTTAGACTCAGGTGATTATGAAAAACATTTAATTTTTATAAATTATTTAAATAAATAATTTATGTTAGTTAAAGGAGTGTTTATGTAATAGTTACAAAATGGCGATGTTTTTACATAATTACCTGTGTATATACAAAAACGAAAACATATGAGAAATATCGGATTTATATAACTTAATACATAGAGTGATCATCACAAACATTGATGTGTTCTGACAATTTGATAATTACTCATTTCTACATAAACATAAACGAGTGTTTAAAAAGATCAATGTTAGATCATTAATCGAATTATTAATCTCTGCATTGAGTAAAATGAAAACATCGATGTTTCTCATATTTATTTTAACAAGGATAATAAGGTTAACATTTAAACCATCGATGTTTCATGATTGCATTTTCATTGAGTGTTTTTTTTTTTTTTTTTTTTTTAATTCATTTTCAGTCTCAAACTTATACAACCGCTACACTAAAAATGTTGATGAAAAAAACATGGTTTTGAAACCGAAAAAACATGGTGTTCTCATTTGGCATACAAATCAGTTACTTGTGTAAAAAAAACATTATTACAATCCCTTAATGGAAACATGAATTTTAAACATAATAAACTCTTCATTACATTAAAAAGCAAAGAAAAAAATGATTGTTTAATAGAAGATAAAGGAAAACTATCGCTTTATTGACCAGATCAGAGGATCTTATGTTATTACATTTATTTATTTATTACTGTTATTTAGGATTTTATTTTATTAAATTTTCAATGTAAGGTCTAAAACTCAATGATAATGAACCTAGACCACAATTTTGCTATTAGCTTCTGAATATTATTCGAAAGCTTATTAAATTTTCAAGATTTTGTGAGATTTGACGTTTTGTAGATAGTTTTTTTTTTTTTCAAAAAACGGTGAGCGTTGAAGTAATATAAGACATTGTGACTTTCCCAAATAAGGTGAAGATCAAGCAGTTCTTTAGATACCATGTTTGTAAAATTATAGGTTACAGGTAAAAAACGTGGTTTCCTCAAAAAAGTCTTTGTTTTATCATACGATGCAACGGATTGGAATAGAAAGATCTGCGGCATTTTCCTACATGTTTGATGTAGTTTCACCCAATGTTTTTTTATACACTAAGAGATACTCACCCTGTATAAAATACTATTAATTAACTTAAGTATATACTGATATAATCATAATTTATAATGAAAGATAAACATACAAAAAAACTTTCAAAGAATAAAAAGAAAAAAAAAGTATAACATCCTAGTAATAAAATAAACAAAATTGTAACTATACATTCTTAAATATTTTTTATATACAAACATACATACTTACATACACACACATCTAAATACATACACTCACACATAATATACAAATATATATACAAATTCATACATGAACAAGTATATTTAAAATAACAATAAATATAATTGATTATTATGCTACAATAATAAATGTCTTGTTCTTTTATGTACATACCGTTTTGTACTATTTTTATTGTAGTTACCAATATTTTTTATGAGTGGATTTTTATTGTTTTTACACTTATTGAAAAATTGTTTGCATATTATCTCAATGAATTCATTAATGAAAAGTATGCGTATGCACAATTCTTTATGCAGAATTTTAATTTTTGTAAAGTATTCATAGTTTCCAAAAATTCTTAGACATTTATTTCGAATATTTGTAATTTTCTGTAGTTAGTTTTTGACATAAAGCTGTATATAGGGCTAGCATACGTAATTATAGGTTTTAAGCAGGCTTTATATATTAATAGTTTATTATCTATGCTTAGCCTACAATTTCTATTAAAGTATGGGTATATAGTACACAGAGCTCTGTTTGCTTTATTACACACATAATCAGTGTGTGCAGTAAACGTCAGTCCTTTATCCCTCTTGAGTCCTAAATATTTGATCTGAGTGGACCAAGGTACAGGCGTTCTGTTTACAGTCAGTTGGGGAATATTGTTTGGCCGTCTGTTTGTAAATATTATAGCTTGTGTTTTTTCCTGGTTTATTATGATTTTCTATTTATTGTAAATTCGCTCTATTTTTTTTAGTGCCGTAGTCAGTCTATTGGTAATTGTATCTGGTCTATAACTTGAAATATAAAAAGCCGTATCATCGGCAAACAGAGATCTTTGAACTTTGAATGAGTTGGGTAAGTCGTTGATGTAAATACTATAGAGCGTTGGAGATAAGACCCCGCCCTGAGGGAGTCCGGCGGAAAGTGTACGTACTGTGGAGTAGTGGCCATCTATAGATACTTTTATCGTGCGGTTTGCTAAATATGATTTTATTAGTGCTATTAAATATGGTGGAAAATTGTAAAGCATCAGTTTGAATATTAGCCCGTTATGCCAGATACTGTCAAAAGCTCTTTGCACGTCGAGTAATACCATACCTGTGTGTTGTTTATTAATAAATCCCTCGGTGATGTGGTCTGTCAACCTGCCTAATTGTGTTATAGCAGAATGCTGATGTCTGAAACCGAATTGTTCATTTATAAATATTTTGTTATTTTTAATATATGAATTTAATCTTTTAAATATTATTTTTTCAGCTATTTTGCCTATAACACAAATTTCTTCCCCAAATAAGCTTACTGATCTGTAGTTTTCTACAAGTTTTTTTAATCTTTATTCGGTTCTGGAATCGCTTCAATTATAGCCATTTTCCATACTTGTGGGTGGTATTTCAGTTTTAGCATAGTATTTATCAGTTGTACTAATCGTGTAATTCCTGAGGGTGGTAATTTTTTTTAAATATATCGGGAATATTGCGTCATATCCAGGTCGCTTTCTCCAAATTTTTGAACCTTTTTGGTTAGGGAGCCATCGGTATAGCAATTTGTAGCCATTTTTTCAGGATTTTAAAAATTCTGAGTAATTACACTGTGCATTTTGGGTCATATCCAGTAGTTTTTTCAGGATTTTATTCTATTTCCATTTTTTAATTTTTCCGTTTAATTTTCTTATCACCTCTCTGTTTATTTCTGTGGTGTGACTATTGGTTCCTGAGTTATTATTTTGATTGCTTATTTTTACTAAATGGTCCGCTATCAGATTAGCTTTACCAGAAGGAGAAAATTCGGTTTTATTTGAGTAGGTAAGAGGTGGGTAATGGTATGTTTTGCCTTTTTTAAAAATTCGATATATTGACCAGAGTTTATCGGTTGTTTTGACTTTGCTGAGCATTTCGTTCCATTGTTTATCTGTCTGTTTAAATATTAGTTTGTTTATTAGCTTAGACAAGAATATTTCTATTATTTTGAATGTTTTGATTAGGTATTGTTGATTAGGTATTACGCATGAACATATTCTTTAGTTTTATCAAAAAATCAATATATGGATTTTTATTATTGCTATTTCTTTTAAAATTTAATTGGTTAAATGTTTGCTGTGTTGATTCGGCTATAGATGATAGTATACTCTTTTGAAAATGTTCCACTGCTTTTTCAAAATCAGTTTTTGTTACTAATTGAAAATCGTTTTCAAGTTTGAATTTTATATGTTGTCGTTATATTTTTTGTTAAGACTAAGTCAATAGTACTTGGTTTCCTGGAGTTATCAGTAGGATAATAAGTTAGTTTATCTGGTGCATTTATTTTTATATTATGTTGATAGTATTTAGGTTTTCTATTGCAGTTTTCGACGATGTGAAAAAAAGATTGGCACCTAAATCACTGTGTTGCTTCTTTAGAATTTCTATATCGTTCCCACCTTATATTACATTTGCATACATATTTAGTTTTGTCAATTTTTCTAATTTCATCCATATTTTGTAGTGTAATTACATAAATTGATAGTTTAATTTGATTCCCTTTTTCTGTGGTTTTTATAAACTGAGTTGCTTTAATAGCTGCAAGATTTTGTATTTTTAAGTCTTCAATGATATCACCTACCTCTACAGGAGGTAGACCCTTTAATACAAATGAGGGAGTTTTATCTTCATGTAGAGTGTAAGTGTGGTATTCATCTTTGTTCTCAGCTATTAATTGTTTTAAAATATTAAAATATTCTTTAGTTGTAGTTTAAATTAGCATTCTGTTGCCTTTGTATTTTAAGTGATAATGATTTGTTATATTCTTATTTAAATGCTCAAGTGAGCTTTTATAATTTTTAAATTTATTATATAGGACAATCGGTGGAATTTTCGGTTTTTTATTAGTTTGATCTAAGAATTCTTTTGGAATGTCCTCTTCATCATCGCTCAGAATATCATAGATGTTTTTTGAAAGTATTGACGTACCTTCTATTTTTTTGTTAGTTCTGAAAAAAGGCAAAAGCGATTCCTGGGAAGCAAAAAAAGCGTTATTTGACTCCATGGTCTCCTCAGCCTTACTATATGCTTCTGAAATATGGAGTCTCAAGTATCTCGAGGCGATCGAGATAGCGCAGCTGAAATTCATAAAATATCTTTTTGGTTGGCCCAGGAACACCCCAAACTATATAGTTCGCCTCGAGACTGGTAGAACCTCACTGAGCCTGAAGGTTATCAAAAAGTTGATAAACCTATGGACGAAACTTTCACTCATGCCTGACGAGAGACTGCCAAAACTGTGCTTTAATAGACTGAAAGCACTAGACAGTGATAACCCTGATGTGGAGTATAATTGGGTATCTCAAGTTAAGGCGATAGCTGAGCTTAGTCAATTTACAGAGGAGCTCTCTGCCCATCCTTCCAACGGCCTTGTCAGATACAAAGATGTCATCTTAGAAAAAGCACAGAACTTCTATATCTCAATGGACATTCAAAGAGTTCTCAGGTCAACCAACTTCTCATTGTACCGATTACTCTGCAACTACAATATCTCAAATCCCGAAACGTACCTAACAAACAAAGTACACATAAAAAAGTTGAGGTGTGTCTGTCAATTAAGAGTCGCTAACCAAGAACAAATTAAATTATATACTAAAAACAAAACTTTTTTATTCAAATCACAAGAAACTTGCATATCATGCAGTCAATATATCTCCAATAGCTTGTACCACATCCTTCTCTATTGCCCAACGTTCAAGGAATATAGACAACAGTTTCTCCAGCCATACATCACAATGTCCTCTGATGATCACAATATTGAGGCTATATTAAATATTGATGCTGTAGAAAAATTAAATAAAGTATATTTCTTCATGATAAATGTATATAGGGTGCTAATGTCTTTATGTGGTCAATGACTAAGTTAAGAAAAAAAAAAAAAAAAAAAAAAAAAAAAAGAAATGAATAAACTGATATTTATTGGAATAAATATTGTTTAAATTATGTTAGTGATAACATGGAGATATGTCTGGAGTATGTTTGTATTTATATTTGATGTTATTTTATATATTGTATTTATTTATACATTGCGTTTGTATGAATGTATGCATATGTATGTAGGTGTGTGTGTGTGTGCGTGTATGCGTATGCATATATTTATTTATTTAATTATGCAATTAATTATTAATATTAATTTTATGCACAGGTATATTGTGTATTGTTGAGGGTGGACGAAGGTGTGTGTAGATGATAAGTACATATGTAAATATGTATTATGTAAAACGTTGAGATCTATTATAAAGATAAAGGATTTAGATCATATATTTTTGTTCCAATAAATATTCATTTGTATAATGTAAACAAAATATTGTTATGTAAGGATTTATTTAAGAGCACTAGACTCGTGCTATGGATCTATTGTATACTATTAATAATATTATTATTTGTACAAGACTCTGTCTTTAATAAATAAAGAGCATTCATTCATTCATTCTATTTTTTTGTTTGCAGTTAATCTTTTTCTTTTTGTTCCTTTTGCTATTTGCACCTCTTCCCACGGTCCCTCACTATTTGAAGCACAAAATTCCATTATACTGATACTTTTAAAGAAAAGTAGAAAACGAAACGAAAATGAAGAGAGAAAAATAAAACAAAATGTAATAAAAGTCTATTTCAGACGCTGCCCGTATAGATAGGGCAGGGTCTAATCATGTTTTATCGGGCACGGTATGAACACTGTACACTGTATGAACACAGACTATAGTAGTGTATTTAGTAAAACGAAAACATCGATGTTTCTCAAATTTATAGTAACTAAGATAACGAGATTAACATTTAAACCGATCATTAGATTTAAGGCATAACGCTAATGTTACTTTTTAAATAATTTATATTAGTTAAATAAGTGTTTAGGAAACATCGATATTTCCATAATTAATGTGAATATTAGGTAAAAGGAAAATATCAATGTTTCATCATTGGATTTAAGGCTTAATGCTAGTGTTACTTTTTAAATAATTTATATTAGTTAGATAAGTGTTAAGAAAACATCGATATTTTCATAATTACTGTGCATATTAGGTAAGAGTAAAATGAGTTCTGATTCGAGAAATTAATTCGTTCAACATTCATTAAGCTAACATAAATTATTTAAAAGGTAATACTAACATTAAACGTTTAATATAATCATGAAATATCGATGTTTTCATACTGCTTTAAATGTTAACCTCGTTCTCTTAGTTAAAATTAACATAAAATATATCTATATTTTTGTTTTACTTAATAAATATAGTAATATACAATGTTGTTCTATTTGTTTTCTAACAATGCTTTAAACACTTATTTACCTTTCATAAATTATTTAAAAGGTAATCCTAATAATAAGTCTCCAACCCAAACATCTATCTTTTCACATATGTTATATGTTAACCCACAGACAGAGTGAGTCCCTTTTAGTGTCCCTTTTGGTGACACTAGATCGAAAATGAAGAAAAATAATTCTGCGAATTGGTCGGCCGAACAGATTGAATGGTGAGAATTACTAGGATTTGATACAAAATATCCTACCACAACTACAACACGATATCACACCTGAAGTTAAGCAAAATATGATTTTCCAACACCGTGGTGCTCCTCCACATTATTCTAAAGCAGTATAAAAATGAATAAACCAACGATATTAACCTACCCACATGGACAGGTAGAAATGCCTTCCTCTGTAAAAACAGACTCATCTGTCCATAAAATTCACCCCAAAAAGTGGTATTCTTCAATATCATCTGCATTCAGAAGCCAACGGCAAAATCGAGGTCGAAAATCTATTAAAATAAATCCTAAATAATAATAATAAATAAATAAATGTAATAACATAAAATCCTTTGATCTGGTGTCGCTTTATTGACAGTTTTCCTATATTTTTTATTAAACTAGAATTGTTTTTCTTTTCTTTTTATTCCAATGGAGAGTTTATTATGTTTAAAAATCATATTTCCATTAAGCGATTATCATAATGTCTTAATTACACATGGAGCTGATTTGTATGCCATATTAAAACACCATGTTTTTCCAGTTTTAAAAGTAAATTTCTCCATGAAATCGTTACGGAATCATTACTTTTAACATGTCATTCGAAAGCTGTTTAAATTTGCAAGTTTTTGTGAAATTTGCGGATAGTTTTTTTTGTCCCTGTTGACGCTGTTCTTTAGTTCCCAAGCTAGTAAAATTCAAGGGTACATATACTCTGCTCTTATAGGAGTTTTAATGCTAAATCCGAAAATGTGGTCAAATGTTTAAACAATGTGGGTATATTACAGCTTTTATGTTAAAAAAAATAAGGTTTCCTCATAAAAGTCTTTGAATTATCGTAGATCTGCAATGGATTAGAATAAGAAAGTAATAGAGAAAGGTCTGCGGCATTTTTCTTCATTTCTGTTCTAGTTTCACCCAATTTTTTATTTTACACTAAGAGGGACTCACCCTATACATAAAACTCCAGTTACAATAAATATGAGAAACATCAATGGTTTTTACATATTCGTTTAACACTTGTTTAAGTAATATGAATTATTTAACTTAAATTAGTTAAAGGCTGACCCTAACATTTGGCCTCAAATAGATAAAATAATTAAAAATTAAATTGTTTGAAAACTGATGATTTCAGATTAATGAAATTAATAACTTAAAAATCTTACTTAATATATAATATATATATATAACATAACATAATATGAAAAACATCAATTTTTTTGGCGCCTATTTATTTAATAAAAATTGCATTACCAAAGTTAGTTAACCGTAAACTGGCTTACATTAAAAATAAAAAGATAAATGTTCAAAAATATCAAAGTCTATAGGTCGATGTATCGAGTAACATTGATCCCTATATCAGAAAACATAACATTAACAGGCAAAATTAACATTAAACGTTTAATATAATCATGAAACATCGATGTTTTCGTACTGGTTTAAATGTTAACTTCATTCTTCTACTTAAAATAAATATGAAATATATCAAATATATTACGAAATGACAAAAAAAAAAAAAAAAAAAAAAAAAAAAAAAAAATGCTTTAAACACTCATTTAACTTTCATAAATTATTTAAGAACGTATAGAGAAATTTCCGCCACTTTTTGAGAGAATTCCAAAAATTTGAAAGCTTGTGCCTTAGTCTCCTTTTAAGCTACAGGGACTCTATTTGTTGACAATTTAATTTACTTTAGTTTAATATTGAATATAAAACGATTTTCTTTGGAACTAACAGTGCAACAGATATTTTGATGAAACTTACAAAAGATCGAAGGTTTGACAACAACAATTAGCGAACAGTGACACTTTAAGGCCCAAAATTTGGATTTTAGCTTCCAAACACAAACGATATATAAATAAATAAAAACTACCCAACCTCTTTCACACTAAAATGTAACATTTTACAGCAATATTGTGCATCCCACGGGACTCCGCGGGAACAGGATTACACGGAGAGTCGGACTAGCGTGAGGTGGATTAGCGTATTCAACTCTTTTAAACTTATTTATATCAAGAGAGCAGTTTTTTTAACTTTCTGATCAATCATACAAGTACAAAGAAATAATTAACGAATTTTTTTTTTTTTTTTATCATAGAAAAGTAGGATTATCAGGGAAAAAAATAAACAAATAAATCGGTAGCTATCGTGAAGAAGTGGATAAGTCAAATTAGCTTTAAAACTAGTTAACTATTAACATTCCAAGCAGAATTTTCAATATCTGTGTTGTGAAAAATTGGTAAAGTTGTTCTTTATTAGGCTTTATCTGTTATCTTTTTAGGAGAAAAGTTAGAATAATTAGGGAAAACGATCGGAAACGCCCTACTGAAAAGTGCACAGTTTTAACTTATCTACTTCTTCACGACAGCGGAGAAAATAATAATTATTTTTTTATAAAATGATTTGTAGGAGCTTTTCTGATAGCTTGACTAAAATAAATAAAAAATATAATAAGCAAATGTGGACTGTATATAAAAAAAAGAATGAAACTTTAAGCTGGTTTGCGGCGCAAGAAAGATGAATAAAATTCCACTTACCAGACTTCGTATCTTCTGTTGGAGAATTTGGCCGCTTCCTGGATTCAAAATCGTGACGACGAGATCTGTGCCTCCACGAAATGTCAACAAGGAAACGGGATTTTCTCTTCGTGGAGATGTGGAAAGCTGAAATCTCTATACCTCCTCTGTACCGTTTTCCTGGACATTTAATGAGTTGAAAATTTTTACGACTGACGTCGGACCAAATTTCAAACGCTCTAACCACTTGACTGATAAAAAAAAAAAAAAACCAAACGGAAACTTCACAACCTATGCTGATGACACAAGCGTGTTATCAGTCAATGATGACATTTTTGCTGCATCCCAGACACTCCAGTCTCATATCACTTCCCTTGAAGAATGGTTTCATAACTGGAGAGTTAAGATAAATGCTTAATGTTTTTTATTGAGTATGCTTAATTTGGATTTTTCAAAAACATGTTTGTATTTAGTTATTATCAGAGTTAATTTGTTCTCTAATTCTTTCAAGTTAATGTCTTTATCATTGTGATGTATATCATTAATGATGTAGTTTTTTGTTTTGAATATTACCCAAAAGGTTTGTTTTATTTCTAATTTGATGATTTGTTTATACATATTATCGACAAAGGCATTATTATTGGTGGCACTGAGGAAACTATTGTTAAAAAGATTGTCTACGCCTATTGCTAAATTTACGAGATGTTTAGGGCAAATGTTATGTTGTAAAGAACTCTTTAAATAATAAATTTTGCAATAACAATTAATTATTTTAACTATATAAGATGCATACTTATTTACTCTATCAACAATTAAATTGTATGGCAATTCAAAAATAGCACGTTTTATGTCATGATACATACTCATACCTATATCATATGTATGTTCATGCATTGAACTATTAGAATGATAGATGTTATGGACAAGATCATTGCGGTCCATGTTATAATTATACTATACAATTTATTAATTACCAAGGAGAAATTAATATTAAGGTGTAATTACAAAAGCAATTATTCTCCCATATTTATTTATTACAAATCATATAATGTTACATGATTGTCCAAAAATAATTTTTTATTTCATTTTTTGCGACGTTTCATGGTCATTGCCACATTATCAAGCTCTGAAACATGCAAAAACACACATGCATGGCAAATTGCGAAAAAGGTATATTATGTGCATCTATACTCGACCATGTACTTTATATAACTAATGAATTACCTTACAAATGTCCAAAAATACAAGATCCATTTCCAATATAATCTTTAATCGACTAAAAGTCTTGTCACTGGTATCATGTCAATATCTACATACATTAAAACTTAATGAATAACAAATAAAAAAAATATAAATATAAAAAATCGTAATAAATAAAACTATGAAAAAAGTACAATGTTCAACTGCACATCTATGATTTTGCAAAATTTACTATTATCATATAGCTATTGTTAATTGATATAATTACCTCAAAATAACGAAATAATAAAAACTCTATTTGAACTAAAATTTTTGCTCATATTTCCACCTTCATTATCACTGTCCATTACAGCAATAGGTCCAAAGGTTAACATTTATATATTCAGCTTGTTTATCAGTAGTGCATAGTGGGCTCCTATTTTTTGTGTATCTGTTTTGAAATTTACAGCTGTGTCCAAATTTTTTGTTATGAAGATGGATTCCAAAATTTTTCTTTTGTAACTGTTTCTTTCATAAAATAAAATGTTGGTTTTTTTAAAATTGAATTTGTGGTTATTGTTTATTGCATGTTGTGATAATGCTGTTTTATTGATATTTTTTATGTTTTTGGTGTCTGCATTATGCTGTTTGATTCTATTTTCCAGTTTTGGCTTGGTTTCTCCGATATATATATTATTACATGTATTACACTCTATTTTATATATTAAATTACTTTTTTGCATAGGGTCTATTATCTTATTTTTCTTGTTTAGTATGTTAATGATTTAGTTTTTATTTATTGAGGCGGTTTTTTTATTAAAATCAAATTTTTTGAGTTTATGAATTATTTTATTGGTGAGTCCTGGTATATATGTTATTCTATGGAACATTTTTGGATTATTTATATTATTTCTCATTATTGTTGTGTTATTTATGTTGTCTATTGCATCTGTATTATTTTTTACATGCTCTATTACATTTTTGTTATTATTGTTGATGTAAAAATCGGTTATTTTCTTTTGAGTGTTTACATATTTTTTTTGTTTATTTTCTTTTATTTTGTGTCTGGATTGTGTGACTAATTGGTTTATATGTATTTTATCTTTATTGTTATTTTTTGTATTTAAATTTTTGTACCAATATTTGTTAATTATAAGTTTAGGTATGAAATTATCTTCTAAGATTTTATAAATATTTGTTTTAATTTCTTTGATATATTCTATGTCAGTTATGATTATAGCTTTGAATATTACATTATTTATAGTGTTTAAAATTTGGTGTTTAGGGTGGTTGCTGTGGTAATTAAGTAATCTATTAGTTTTTGTAATTTTCTTGAACCATTTTGTTTTTATATGGTTATTGTCTAAAATGATGGTTATATCTAAAAAGTTAATGGTGTTATTTATTGATGGGAGAATAATTGCTTTTGTAATTACACCTTAATATTAATTTCTCCTTGGTAATTAATATATTGTATAGTATAAATTTGCTTTATTTTCATTTCTTCTAATGCACTAACACCTAAATCTATTCCAGCATCCCTCCATTACGCCGGGGCTTTCCCAGACAAGTACCGACCTTTAGTAATCGATACGTGGGCGAAGGGGATGGATGAGTCGGAAAACAAAGTACCTCACTCAAATAAATTTAAGAGCATCGTCAAGCTGCTAGCCAGGAGTGAGCAGAAACAGAACTGGTGGAACCATGGCCTATCCCGTGGTAGCTACTTCACCGAGTGCGCCACTATCACCTTTAACACTCGCTGTTTTCCAGTCCTTATCGATCCTCAATACATAGCTTACGATTGGCTCTGCAATCAGGTAAGTGTCACATATATTGTTTTTATTGCTCTAGATAATCATAAATCCTAATAAATCTTTATTCTTAAAGCCGAAAATCTTACTAAAATAAATCGAAATGTCGCGTACATATATTTTACCAAGCCATGATTCGATGAGAGATTTAATAAACAGTTGTTAGTTTTTATTTTTAAAGAGGTGTTTTTAAGATAACAAGAAGAATACGTATATGTTGTTGACACCGTTTCTACGTATAAAATATATAAAGGTAATCAATGCCGGTAGTAAAACTCTTCAGTGGTGGCGTAGCGACTTAAACAATTAAACGGTTGTAAAGCAGCAAGGCTTTGTATCAGCATCGAACTTACATTAAAGGATGGTGCCTTATAAGGCAGTTTAAGGAAAGTCAGCTGCTTTACATGAAGCGTAAGCCTTAGTTTAACATGGAAACCACCTTTGTTAATTGAAAATGAAGACTTTTGGCATGTGTTCATATTTACATCAAACTTACTTTAATAGAAGTAGTTACAATATTTTAATATTTTTAAGATTTTAGATCGTAAAAGATATACTGCATAGATTTTCAAACTGTATTTGTTTTTGTTTGTGACTATGAATGGAATGGATCTGAAGAAGAATGATCACTTTATCTTACGTGAAAACAGATTAGACAGAGCATGATTTCAGTTTGTCAAGTGAGCAGACTAGGAAAATAGTTTGATTGATGATATTCCTCTGCAATAATATAACAGTAGGAAGAATTTGTGTAGGGAATAATTGTGTTTCAGTTAAATGAATCTACGAAACCTTACCTGACAATCCTTTTATGAGCATCCTGGCGGAAACTGTGCAGTCTGATAGAGCTATGGACATTATGTGTCGCGAGTAAGAAACAATATTTATGATATCAATCTGATGATCTGGGTTGCTCGAAATCATAACTGATTCCTCAAACCATTTCTTTACCTATGTCATACATTACTCCTCAAGCTGCTTTCAATCCCGATAACTTCTATTTCCCTCACATTCTTCCCAATGACCTTATCACTTCTATTCTCAAATCCCGAACTTATGACTGTGGTGCTGATCAAATCCCGATAAAAATAAACAAACTCTGTCTTCCAGCTATTCTTCCGGCCCTTCTACAAATATATAATTTTTCCTTACAAAACTCCATTTTTCCTATGGCCTGGAGAAAGGCCTTAGTCTGCCCGTGAAATAAAATCCCTTTTCCATCCAACGCATCAGACTTTAGGCCTATTTCCATCCTCCCAAACTTATCAAAGCCACTCGAAAGATTGGTCAACGCCCAAATTACCTCCTTCCTAGATCATAGTAACCTCCTTAATCCGTTCCAATCAGGTTTCCGTTCCGGTTATTCCACTCAGTCAGCTTTGTTCAAAATCAAACAGGACCTTTATTTCTCCATGGACCAACAACAAATTACGATCCTGGTCTTGTTTGATTTTTCAAAAGCTTTCAATTGTGTTGACCATTCAATTCTCCTATCTAAACTTCAAAACTTCTCCCTATCTAATAGTGCCCTAAATTGGTTCTACTCCTTATCTCATCGTTCCCAGTCAGTCATCATACCCAACAGTCCTCCTTCATCTTCCCTACCTTTAACCCAAGGTGTTCCACAAGGATCCTCCTTGTCACCAACCCTATTTTCTATCTATATCAATGATTCACCCAGCTTTATCCACAATTCTAATTATCACCTATATGCAGACGACCTTCAAATCTACCTATCTTTCCATCCTTCAGATATGCTCGAGGCATCTCGTAAAATTCAGGAAGACATTGATAACATCAACCGTTGGGCAGTGAAGAATAAATTATATCTGAATCCAAAGAAAACTAAGGCTATCCTCACCGGTTCAAAACCCCTCCTCAACTCCCTTCCTTACTATCCATTTCTTTACCTCAATAACCTTCCTATTCAGTTCCTATTTCCTAAATTCCGTCGGCAATACTTTCTGGGTACTTTCCTATTCCAATGTACAAAAACCAAAAACCCTTCCTACATTCTTGTTTTATTAACTCTGCGTTCTTCTATCCACCTCCTAAACACTAGATCCCAACCTTTTAACCTATATATCCCCTCACATAAAACCGCTTCCTTTGACAAATCCTTCATCATTCGTGCTACCTCCTTCTGGAATTCCCTACCCACTTCTATTCGTAAAGCAACTTCCATAACTTCCTTTAAAAATAATTTATTCCTGTACCTTTTAGACAATCAATCTTCCACAAATAGGTCAATAATCAAATGAATACTTAAAATTACCTTCTTTTTTTTTTCTCTTTCTTTCTTTTATGTGCTCATATATATATATACGATTGTATTTTATTTTATAATTATTATTTCTTATATTTATTTATTTTTATTATTTTTTTTAAATTTAATTTAATTTTTTTCCCTGTAAAAAATGTGTGCTGACATTACTGAAGCATCTAATTTGTAAATAATATGCCAGACAATTGTACTTTAAACTGTGCATTATTTTTTATTCTTAGGAGACAGTCAGTCCCATCATAAAGTTTATTTTTTCATTTCATTTCATTCCAAGCCCTTTCGAACGATGAAACAACAGTGGAACTAGAAAAGTTTTATTCCATTATTTTGGCGCTACAACTCGATGTCTAGTCTCGGCTTCCTGTAGCAGCTTTCACCAATTGTCTCGATCCTCTGCTTTTACCATCCAATTCCTCACATCCAGGACATAGTATCACCAGCTATTCCATCACTCTAAAAAATGCAGAAAACTAAATAATGCAACTAAAAAAATTAAAAATACAGGGGCACACACTGCTGCAATGTTAAAATCCAGAAAAAGAATAAAACAGCTTGAATTACTGAAGCAGATAAAAAAAAAATTAAAAAAAATGATTACTCTTCCTTTTTATGCTCGACTTAAAGGCTGTCAAGTTATCTTACAGTTTCTCAGAAGAGGATAGTCGTTGAATCTCTTTGCGAAGCAGGAGATATGAGATCAGCCCAGGACAAGATGAAGAGAACGAATATCGAAACTATATGGAGACTCGGTTAAGAATGCAGTAGAAGCAAAAAGTGTAGAGGAAGTAAACCACATATCAACAACAAACCACGCATGCCTGGTAACTTTATGGTTTGAAAATTTTTTATATTGGATCAATTATCCAAGACAACCAATATTTATCAAACACATATATCGAGAAGGTCCATGGAAATAAACATCCCAGAAAAAAAAAAGGAAGGAAGGAAGGAAGGGAAAGAGAAACTTCGATTCCTATAAATTCATTGAAACCATCCAAGAGAATGAGAATTTTTTAAATTATGAAATGGTTATTATAGAGAGGTACATAAGAACGATAAGTGTAAATAAAAGTTATTATAATTACTGGTCTGTAGAACTACTGGATTTCTAAAATGCAGTTTAATAAATGTTTCAGGAATTTGGTGATTTTTTTTATTTATTCAATTGTTTATTTTTATATTATTTCGTTTTGTTTTTTAAAAAGCTAAGAGAAAAAGAAAACCATTATTTATCTTACCTGTACTTTTTTTTTTTTCTCTCTTTAATTTCTAACCCACACCTCTCACTCATCCACTCATTAGTGACAACAAGCAGATGTGATTATGGTAAGGATGAGGGAGATCAAGACCCAGCGATACTTACTCTTAATTCGATATTTAATTCATTTTAACGGAGTACATCCCTCAACCAACTCCCTTTTAGCCTTCTTCGTGCTGTTTCTCGATGCTATAGTTTGTATTAAGTTGTTGATATGTCCGAAGAGTTTTCATGATATCTTCTTTATGAAGTCTGTATGTGTCTTGTTCCATGGGAATGCATAAGTTTTCTATGTCATATTATCTTATTGGTGTGACAGATTGATAGTGTGAGTTGTGTGTGGCGTACTTCATAGTGGTACTGTGCTATTTAAATTTAAAATAATTTGGAATTATAAAACTCATGTTTTTGAAACATGTGGTCGTATTTTTATAGCTTAATAATTACAACTTAATTTTCATATATATTGGTTATGAAAAAATTGCATGTCTCACATTTTACGTCAGATTTAATTATAAGGCAGTTATGAAAAAAAGAAAACTTTAAGTTGTCATTTTGGAACAACGGCCCTCAGTTTGGTTATGCTAAAGTTGAATTTTAAGTATTCTTTAGATTGTGGGTTTGTAATATTTAAAAATTTTCAATGGAATAGATTATAATTTAAGTTGAAAGTTCTGTTAAAGCAGTGAATAAATGTTTACACACTTTCGCTTAGTCATATTTTACTAGCGAATATTTTTTTGAATTAAAGAAATCATGAAACTCTTTCTTGAATATTATTTAGTAGATAGTATAGGGTATTATTTACATTTTTTTTTTAAATTTAATTTTATTCTTTTATTTTTTTTTTTTTAGCTTATACTTTTTTGAGCCAGAGAATGTTACATGTTTATAGGTTTAACTTGTTTTCAATTGGCTATATTATTACCACCAAAAAATTAATCGAATGCCAATTTTTAAAGAAATTTAGTTTTAAAATATTAACCCTAAAATTTCTTATCTTTAAGAAAAAGTGGTTTGAGTAATTTTTCTTTTGGATGCACTGAATCTGGACAATTTTATAAAATTGTTAATCTATGACACAAGGTAGTTTGCTAAATTTATTTTACACGAATTCTTACGCCGATTCTGACGAAAATAGAATCCGTGCGTTTTTATGACTAGAATAATATGAATAGAATTGGTGAGTTATAGTCCTAAAAAAGTAATTACAAATAGCTGATGAGATAACATCACTACTTTTCTTTCTTCTTACAGTATGCTCCGAAATTGAAACAAATTAAAATGGCAGACCCAACCTTAGTGGAAACGCTAAAAGATTGCATCATTGCTGGGATCGCTCTACTTATAGAAACTGACACTGGCCATGTAAGTTCTGCCTTGGACCCGTTACTCTATAAGTGGACCCACATGATAAAAAAAGGAGAATGGGTAGTATTGGGCCGTGAAAGAGTGAAACTCCATGAAAAATTTCGCCTTTTTGTATTAACCGCTCAATACGAACCCAACTTCCCTCAAGAATTGTACGCAAAAGTCACTGTGATAAATTTTTCCTATGGTATGAGGTACGTTAAAAACATTTTTTTTTTTATTACAAATAAATTTCTTGTAAAAAATGTTAAATGCATATTGTATAGACACTTTCATAATTATGTATGCATGCAATATATTTGTACAATAAATACAATAAACTTTTCAGATCGTTAAGAAAGACATTGCTATCAAGTATTAACGAATTGCTGCTACCGGGCCTGGAAAGCGAATTGAATAAAACTCGTGAAAATGTAGACAAAGAGAAAGCAATGCGAAAAGATTTGAAAGACGCTATAATCAAACGCGTCAACAGAATGGGCAGTTTAGCTAATCCTAAAACTCGATGGTTTAGGTTTTTAAAAGATTCAAGGATCAAAGATATTCAATTCCAGGTATGTTTTGTAACGATCACTAATGAAAAAACATTCAAGAAACGTTCATTGAGTAATAATTTTCAAATATATGATTGATATTTCTTTAAGATTACAGTTTTAGTTATAGTAACATTTACCTCCCCCTATAACATTCTATTATCCACATCTTGCTTAGTGAGATATCAATGTTTCTTCCTTGACAATAGATTCAGCGCTTAAAACAGTGATCTTCGCAGATCGAGACACTTCCCGAGATATAAGGGTTATATTTGTTAGAGGCAAAAAGGAATTTGCAGCTAGCCAATATTCTGGCTTTATTCTCCCATTTCATATATATTTAATCTCCCACCAAGTTATATCCGAGTATCTTTGATCAATACCGGGACATTTTTATAATTTCAGAGAGATTACAGCGTCTATAGCTTTCTGATGTTTCCACTTTATCAATCCTAGATACCTTCGAATAGTCCCTTTAAATATTCTCTGCATCTCTCCATTAAATCTTCCTTAGTTGAGAGAATCATTCCTATTTCGTCTTTGATTTTTTTCAGAAAGATTCCTGACCTTTTCGTATTCCTCTCAGAGCTTCTGGGCATTCTTGAATTTATCTTGAGACTATCTTCTACAATTTTCCAATTCTTTTATACTCTAGGGCTTTTTATCTCCTATTGTACGTTGTAGTTTAAGATTAGATATTATTATAATAATGAAAATATAACAATCATAATCAAATCAAAACATATGAATATTTACAGTTCTAATACATATATATCAGCAAGTTTAAACATCTGAAGGAATCTTTTTCTGTCTTCCTCAGTAACCTTATGGAATGAGTCGTTTATTTAAATTAATGAGCGTATCCCATGTATAAAAGCATTTTGTATTATTACTTGATCAAAAGATAATTACAAAATAATTAAAAAAATATAAAGAAAATTATCACTCAAAAACTAGAAATGAAGAAATAAATAAAATAAAATAATCAAAGAAGACAAAAACAAATCAACAAAATGTCTATGCCAAATTAAAGTTGGTGTCATTTAATATCATCTAGACCTGTATATATACATATACATACACACACACACACACACACACACACACACACACACACACACACACACACACACACACACACACACACACACACACACACACACACACACACACACACAACACACACACACACACAAACACACACACAAACACACACACACACACACACACACACACACACACACACACACACACACACACACACACACACACACAACAAACACACACACACACACACACACACACACACACACACACACACACACACACACACACACACACACACACAAACAAACAAACAAACAACACACACACACACACACACACACACACACACACACACACACACACACACACACACACACACATATATATAAGGAATCTCGGAATCTTGAACCGAGGGGAGAAAAACTACCTCTTTTTTTAATAAAAATTTTTGTTTTTATATATTAGTTTAAAAAAATATTACTTATTTTATATTATCATTTATTAAATTTTCTTTTATATCTTGTATATCATTGTACATATTTTATGAATGATTCTTTGTCATCCATATTACTCATTGCCCTTGTGTAAGGTAGATTGCTATTATTCAAAATAAAAATATAGAAAAATGATTGTTGGCTTCAAATTTTAATTATTTATTTTTACTTTATAAATAGCTACTTTTAATTTCACAGCATATAACGATAGTTGTTTCCATTCACAGAAAAGGATTGGGAAAGCTGAACTGGCTCAGAACATCCTGACCCTCATGTGCTTCAAGTATCGGGAAATTACCAAATATCCCGCTCAGTTGTTTTTCTGCTTCAGTGGTTTTGATGTAATCAATTCATTCTATTTGTTTGCCTTTGATTGGTATAAGCAGAACTTCATTGAAATAGTTAAAAATCTACCAAAATCAGGTAATGTATTTGTTAATTAAACATTGAATACTATGAAAACTCGCTATTAGGAAAGAATTTCAAAATGCATAAATAATATCAATAATCAATAATCAATCAAATAATTTATAATTGAAAAATTATAAAATTATAATTATAATTTTAAAAACTTAAAAAAAAATTATTTTAATGTATTCCCAAATATATAAATGAACGTTTATTTTTCCCTATATGACAAAAGTTTTCACCATTATTGCAACGTTTTTTTGTTTTAATATTTTCGAATCTGCAATCAATGTAAACAGTTTCGATTGGCCTATTACCCTCGATTAAAAGTGATTTCTGAAATTTTTAAAAACATTTTTATGTTTTTTGTGAATCCGAAATTTGTATTTTTTGTATCTTGAGATGCTGGCCACAAGAGGAAAAACGCAATATAATCTTATTTCTCTCAGTCTTACGCATATTTATAGAAGCATGTGCACTTACCGAAGATGAGAGTTCTACACAAAATTAATGTAGATAAAATTTATTAGAAAATTAGAAAATACAGTTGATAACTTTGAATTTCTAACAAGTGATACCGATGCTATAGTGTGGATAAAAAACACTGAATAACAAAGTGGATATAAAATCTGTTGGTAGTAAGATAGTTCCATATGTTTACCTCGAAATATTAAAAACTTATTTTTCATTTTTTCTCTCCTCACTATTTCAATAACATAGAACAAAAAACAAACCAATACTTGGAAGTCTCCATTGCTGTGAAGTCTCCTTTGGTGTTTTCACAATATATAGAAAGACAATTTAGAAAACTCGCTGGAACCACAATTTTATTGTTTTTTCAGATGATGTATAAAGTTCCATCTTTTTTTTTTTTTATTACCGTTTTGTCCAATAAACATTTTATTGACAACCCTGTTTTCGTTAAATAATTTTTATCATGTAAGATATAGTGCAATTATGTAAGAAATATGTATATATAAATAAATTGTGGAATTTCAACCTGAGGTTGTCAATTTTCTGGCGGCAGCTGCTGCGGCGCCTCTTGCAACAGTTCTATTAAAACCAAATGAAGCAGTACCTCGTCTCCAGCCGCGGCGTCTGGCTGCTCCATTCGGAACCCCACCTTTACACCGTTCAGAAGCAGTTAAAATAACTAACCAACCTCTATCTACATTTCTCATTCATACATCCGGTATTTCTCCTCTCCTCTTTATTTCCTACATCGATGATCTACCTAATTCAATTTACCATTGTTCTTACCACCTCTACGCAGATGATTTCCAAATCTACATCTCTTTTTCCCCTTCTGCTTTCGCGAAAATTCAGGAAGACCTGAATAGAATCAGTGCCTGGGCGATATTAAATAAATTACAATTAAATGAAAAGATTATTCTGGCCATAATAATAGACACTAGCTCCCTCCTTAGTTCAGACACCCATTATCCTCCTTTTATCCTTAATGATCATCCAATATCTTTCTATTCCTCTGTTAAAAATCTTGGTTTTATTTTTGATCAAACCCTTTCCATTTATTTATTATTTTTTCTTCTCACATTTAGGAAACTTGTTATAGTTGTAAATGAAAGAAAAAAAAACTATAATTATTCAAACCGAAAGTAACTTTAAATAAAAAAAAAAGAGGGTTCCCATGTTAACACCTTTTTCTAGTATATAAAGTTATAATTACAAAATAGGGAGCTTTTGAAGAACACTTTCTAGCTATTTATAGTAATAGCAAGGTTGGCAGGCAATCCATACGTAGTGCCTTTATATAAAAATATAAATTTGGATCTTTGATTGGTTTTGTTTTAAAAAAAGAGATATAAAAGAACGTTTTCTGCTTGAAGCAGATAAGAATATTTCTGAATTCTTTCGAATTTATCAAACAGTTTATAACCTCCCATTAGATGTTCAATGTAGGTTAGAAAGGAACAAAATCACAACTACAGATGGTTTAATCCAAGAATCAAAAAAGTTTAATGAGTCATATGCCTCAAGAAAAATATTTGAAGAAAGACAAAAAAATGATAATGATAGGCAGAAATTTGTAAAAAAAAATCATGAAATTAGGAAGAAGGAAATATCTGAAGCTCTAGGATTCAAGAATCGTTTTCATCCAGAGCAGTAGAAATAGAACTTTGCCTGTTAAAAAAACAAAAAAAAGAAAAAAAAAATTAACTGGAAATAAGGAAAATATTTATACTGATATATTTGAAATCCAGACCATAAATAATGACATAGATTAAAAAAACTAACTGACCAGGAAAAATCGCTTTCTTCGTAAATTAAAATTATAGTGATAGTAGATGATCGTAAGATGGTTAAAGCTGTACATGGTAACGGTTCTTTTTACTAATAAAAAAATAGTAAAGCTATTAAAATATAAATATATATATATATTTATATATAAGGTATATAATTGAGGATTTTCAGAAATAACCACAAATTGTTTCTCTGAAAATACAAAGTTTTATTTTAATTATCAACTATTACAATAATTATCGTTTAGCTATCACAATTACACTTTTATCTCACCTGAAAATACAAAGAAACGACATTTAATGTTTATTAATATCGGCTCCTCAATATATTTTCGTCATAATAAATTGCACACAAATAACCTGCACATCATCTGTTTTTAGTTCACCGTCATGATGAATTAATTAATTAATTAATGAAATGTCATTCGTAATTTCATTACATCTCCCGTAACAGAGAAAATTCTAAATAATATACCTATATAATTTGATTATAAGTTGATTCTGTTTTTCTGTTGCCAGTGCCAATCCTATAAATGGAGTTTGATATTTTCTTTACTACCATGAAAGGGCCTATTACTAATTCGTCTAATTTTTTCCTGTTTAGTTTATTTCCATTTTCTACATATACACTGTCCCCTATCTCTAACTCTAGTATTTTTCTATTTCCATCAAATATTTTCTTGTTGTACTTATGGGATTTTATTGTATTCTCTAATGCTAATCTTCTATCAGCAATCCACTTGTCTTCCTTTTGTATTGTTTTAATTTCATTTGGTAGAATACTGACATTTGTACCATCCAGTAAATATTTTGGTGCAAAACCTGTAACAGAGTGTTCTGTTTCATTATATTTCTGTATACATTCTCTTGCTACTGTTATCCATGTTCCCTTATTATTTTTCTCATTTATTTTACATCTTATTTTATTTATTATTGTTTGATTTAATCTTTCCTTCAAGCCATTCGAGAATGGTGTATTCAGAGCTGTAAATATTGGTGTAATGTTATTCTCCAGCAATTATTGTTTAAATTCTCTTGAATTGATGCCCGGATATTGATCTGTCAGAATTATTCCAATCTCATCTGTCTCCAGTGCTTTCTTTGTTAGTTTTATGAAGTCACTTGTATTCTGTGTTTTTGAAGTTACAATAAATGCATATCTGGTGTAATGGTCTACTAAAAGGTGTAGGTATTTTTTTGTTGACCTAGATCCTCCAAAGCCACCAATAGTGTCCATTGATACAATCTCAAATGGTTTTGTTGCTGGTCCTAGTTGTGACATTAATCCAAATTTTCCTTGACATCTTGATTTATTTTTTATGCATATTTCACATGTTTTACAAATATTTATGATATTTTTTGTTAGGTTTTTAGCTGTATATATTGGACTTATTTTTTTCAGCTATTGTCTGATATCAATATGTCATAAATCTTCATGCACCATTTTTATAAGTTTTTTTACTAAATTCTTCTGAAAGGATAATCTTTTCATCTTTCTTCAATTTTTTATAATAGATTTTATTTTTGTGTATTAGATTTTGTTTCTTTTCTTTTATTCTTTCATTTTTCTCTTGGTCTTCAACTATATTTTTTATTTGTATTGAATTAACTATTTTCAATAGTTCCTCTTTGTTATCTTCTGATTCTAATACCGGGTTGTTTTGTGTCCATTTCTTCCAAGTATTGATCTAAAAATTGCATACTACCTTCCTGATCTATGTATGTTTTCTTTTGATTTTCATCCAATTTTATCCATATTTTTCTACTTTGATACATTGATGATTAAGGAATTTAAAGTTGTTATTAATATTTAAGAGATATTTGAACTTTGGAATAACTGTTATGATTTCATCCTTTACAATAGATGGGATGGGGTATAAATTATACAAACTATAAACAGTTTCTTCGAAAATTGGAAGTGATAAAGTTTAAATAATTTCATTTTCATGCAAAGCACATTGTACAGATATTGTGCGTTCTATATCTAGGATAAATTTAAATTGAAATGGATAAAGAAATTTGTTATTGTAATATGGAGCTATCTTTTCTAATTCTTGAAACAATGTTTTTCTATTAATTATAGCTGGATGTAGAATATTTAATTTACAAAAGGTTAAAGAAGTTTCTATATCAGAAATGGTAGTTGAAATTAAAGAGAAAATAAGTTGGATGTGATATAATAATTTTTAATTGTTAACAAGTTAACTACGGTTCCTATATCATTAATTTTTTTCGTGCAATATGCAGCGTGTTCTCTTGTATGTTTTTAATAGTATTACTAAATTGAGTAATTAAATCACTGTTTACCGAATATTGGTTATGTATTTGATCAACAATCTGGTCCTGATTTTCTTTAAGAGTTTTTATTAATTCAGAAAATTGTTTTTTATCGTACGCATCTAAGTTACCGGTTGTACCTTTTATAATAGTGCCTAAAGCATTTATTAATCCTCTTTTGACTCGGTTATTCCTGGTATCATGTAGTTTAATATTATTTATTTTCTCATTAATTATAAATCTTGTTCACATTATATCAATGTGAACTTTTAATTCCTTTAATACTGAATTATTAAAATGTGAATCATTTAGGTAATTTTCAAATTGCCAACTTACGAAAAGATATTCCGTAAATATTGGTCCTAAGTCTAAGTAATGTATTATTGTGTATTGGGTTGCTTGCAATTTAGCGTGTCCTAGGTATAGGTATGACGCCGAGGTTAGAAGTAACATTTTTTATTTCTATCATCCCTGCAGTGAGAGTTGATACTAACCTAAAAATTAAATTATAGAAATTAAAGTCTAATCATTTAATTATACTATTTTACTGTATAAAATATTTTCAATAATTTGGCTTATAATGCCATCTTTTAAACTAGTAAGAGTTCATATTCCCTGAACTCGTTATGTTGGTTATCTACAATAATTATTCTTTTTAACATTCTTTATTTTTTATTATTGTTATATAGTTTCGGCATTTTAACTGCCATCTTTTCACATCAATATAAGTCGTATCCAGCGACCTTGTTGTGTATATTAAATTATTATTTATATTAAAATATATCTTATGCTTTTTATTTTAAAGCAAAATAAAATTATTTGCTAATAAAAAAAAAAAAAAATTAGTTTTAAATAAACATAATTATTATATCTTGTAATTATAGCTTGTCTTAAGCGAAAGAATGTGTCCGGTGCGAGTGCTTTATCTCTGTTCTAAGAATGCTGACTCGGTCCAGCTCTTTCATCTGGAGGCCTACCTACATGGAATGTTTGTCCTTTCTTTTGCGGTCTCTTAATATTTTTTAAATTAATTTTTTCTCGCGTGTTATAATGTTTTTTATCGATTAAAGCGGTTTTACTATGTTTAATTATTTTTTTAATCTTTTCCTTTTTAAATTTATTTTTTAATTTTGATTGTTTTTGCCTATTAGATACAAATACTGTTTCCGGGATTTCGTTTGGCAATTCTGCGCGATTTTTATTCATCCTGGTTATATATTTTTCTTTTGCAACTTGATTCCTATGATGTATTTGTTCATGCAAAATTTTTACTCTTTCTTTATGTTTTGCAACATGATCATTTATGATTTGATTATTGAGGTCTATAGCAACGGGCGAGTCTATATCTAAATGTCCAGATATTATCTCGATTGGCTTTAGTTGTGTGATGGAATGAATAGTGTTGTTATACGCGAGTACGGCATATTTAACTTTTTTTTCAATTGTGTCTTTTTTGAATTCGTCTCTACTATTTAATAACCTAAATGTTCTATTAATATGCTATGAAATCTTTCAATGGTCCGTTTGATTGGGGTGATTGAGTAGCCGTATAATGTAGTTGGATTTTGTGTAATTTTAATAAATCGGTGTAATTAATAATAAATATTAATGAGTTTCTAAATTCTAAACCGTTATCTGTTATTATTTGTTTCGGTAACCCGTGATGAGAAAAATGAGCAATTAATTTATTTACGACTTCAGTTGCTTGACCGTTTTTTTATTTATAATAATTGAAAATTATTATAAGGAGTCGATTAGAGTTAAATATTTTTTAGTGTGATTGTATCCATATGAACTATTTCAAATGGTTTAGACGTTGTTTGAGTAACGTTATGTTGGAGTTTTAAAGGATTCCGATCGTATTTTGATACCGTAAAAATTTCGCAATTATTAATTTGAATTTGAATAAAATTTTTTACATTAGGCCAATAATACAATCTTTTTATTCGATTAAATGTTTCTTCCGAACCGCGGTGGTTTGTTTTGCCAATATGGTAATCATTTATTAAACTGTTTTGTTCTTCAGGATCTAGAATATCGAATCATTTACTTGTAGTTTTTACAAATTTAATTTCGAATTTTTAAAATATTTTACCATGATTTAATAAAATTGGGTATAAAAATCAGTTTCAAAGAATATATAATATTTAACTTTTGGTTCAACGAATTCTTTAATTAATTTTATTATGTCTTGTTCGAAATTTTCTTCCAATATTTGAGCAATAATTCTGTTTTTAGTATTATTAAAAAGTTTTTCGATTTTGGGTTTCGCGGGATTAATATCAACTAAATTTAAAATAATTTGATTTTTTCCTAAATTAACTGGAGAGTCTGCTATTGGTATTTCGATTATTGTATTTCCTAAAGTATTAGAGTGAACGGAATTTGTTTCTGATTCTTCTGTTATATTATCTAAATTTTCATTTTCATCAAAATTTACGATAAGGGATGCATTTTCCGATGTTTCATTTTCGCGGTAAAATTGTTCTATTAAATCATTAATAATTGTATCGGGCTCTTCAGATTCTGTTAAATTAATTTCTACTCGCGATAGTGCGTCAGCGACTTTGTTTTCATGACCTTTCTCATAATTTATTTCGAAATTAAATTCTTCGAGTTTTAGTTTCCAACGATATAATTTTGAGTTTGGATCTTTTAATGATTGTAACCATTGAAGTGGTTTGTGATCGGTTTGAATAATAAATTTTCTGCCATAAAGATAGGGTCGAAATTATTTGGTAGCCTAAACAATAGCTAAAAGTTCGCGTTCAATGGTGGATAATTTTGATTCACTTTCGTTTAGAGTACGGCTCTCTTAAGCTATCGGAAGATCCAGCGCCCAAGGCTACGTTCGATGCGTCTGTCGCTAAACAAAATGTTTTATTGAAGTCAGAATATTGCAGGATGGGATTATTTATTAAAATATTTTTACTGGTTTCAAAACTATCTAAATAATTTTTATCCGCGATGTTAATTTTCGATCCTTTTTTTAAACATTGGGTCAAAGGTTTTGTGAGGTGTACGAAATTTGGAATAAAACGGCGATAATATCCTAGTAGTCCAAGGAAAGCTTTAATTTGTTTAGTAGTCTTCGGTATGGGATAATTTGCTTATAGCAAGGATTTTATTAGGGTTTGGTTTTACTCCGTTGGATGTGACAAGATGTCCTAAATATTCTATTTCCTTTTTTAGAAATTCGGTTTTATCGCGCTGAATTTTTAAGTTAGATTCTCTTAGTTTTTTAAAAACTTGCTTTAAAATTGATAAATGTTCCTGAAGGGACGTACTGTAAATTATTATATGATCTAAATAGGCAACGCAATTTGGAACGCCCATGAGTATGTTGTTAATCACTCTCATAAACGTTGGTAGACTATTTTGTAATCCAAAAGGTAACCTTAGGAACTCGTAATGACCGTTTACGGTTGAGAATGCTGTTTTAGGGATACTCTCTTCATCCAATAAAATTTGATGAAACGAACTTGTTAAGTCGATTGTTGAAAAGTAACTGCTTTTCCCTAATTTATCCAGCAGTTCAGTTATATGCGGGATAGGATACTTATCATCGACCGTTTTCTCATTTAACTTCTTATAATCAATTACTATTCTGCATTTTTGTATTCCCGATTGGTCTAATTTTTTTTGGACGACTATTGTAAGGTGAAAAAGAAGGGCGAATGATTTGTTGCTCTTTTTTAAATAAAATAGTAGTTTATAAAAAATTTTTTCTTCTTGCGACGTTTCGTGGCATTGCCACATTATCAAGCCCTGAAAATATGCAAAAAAACAACATGTATGACATAACGCGAATATGGTACAACATAAACATTCAACTACTGTACATTATATAAAAAATTACCTTACAATCCTCATACTCATATGATCCTTATCCAATATAATATCAATCGACTTAAAAAAGTCTTGTCTTAGTGTCATGTCTAATCTACACACATATAATTTTAATGTAAAAAAACAAATAAATTCAATAAATAAATTATGAAAAGATTACAACGTACAACTGCACTATTTATTAATGCAAAATTTACTATTATAGTGTATCTGTAGTTAATAAATGTAATTACCTTGTGAAAGTATTTTTTCTATGAGCTGAAAACTTTTTTTATATTTCTCCATAATTGCTCTGTCTGTTACTACTGATGGGTCTAAAGGTTAATGTCTATATATCTAGTTTGTTTATAGTAGTAGTGCATAGTGGGCTCCTATTTTTTGTGTATTTTTGAAATTTACTGCTGTGTTGAATATGGATTCCAAAATTTTCCTTTTGTAACTATTTTTTTCATAAAATAAAATTGTTTTATTAAATTTTGAATTTCTTTTTTTTCCTCTTCATTTAAATGATCCGTGCGAATAAGATTTTTGACTTCATTGAAATTTGATTATTTCTATCCAATGCCAAAAAATTAAAATTAAAAAAAAAAATTGATTCTTTTATTTTAATTAAATTTATATTATGAGATTCATTATTTTGAAAAATTCTAATTGGTTTCACAAGGATTGGGGTTTTAATAGTTAATCTAAATGGCCGATCCGAATTATTTTTTACCGTACATATGGCTTCGTTATTTTCAATTGAAATTAAACCTTCATGAATTTTAAGACAATCGTTGAAATCATTATGAGGAATGATTCCTTCTCCATTTGAGATATTTTTGATTGGAATTTTGATTACGGTTTCAGAATCGTTGTTTAAGACGTAAGTGTATTCAGATTGAGGGGGTCTATTGTCGTAATGAATTGTTATATTGCCAAAAGGTGTGATTAATATATCATTTACTAAATTAATTTTCGCACCTAATAATTTAAGACTATCTGTTCCAAATAATAAATCGAATTTAGGATGGAAATCAAAAATGGCAAATTTCAGGAGAGTTTTGGTGTTGGGAAATAATTTTGATGAATCTACATTAGCATTAAAATTTTGTATAGAAGAACCGTGCGCGCTAGTAAGTTTAAATGGTTCGTGAGTGATGTTATTAAAAAAAATATTTATTTGCTACAAGGACGGATACAAGCGATTTTGTGCACGCGGTGTCTATTAGAATTTTTAAGTTTGAATTTGGTGGAATTATATATGGAAGAGCACTAAAACGGGTTAAATTAAGTAGGTCTATTACGTCCATGGTTCTTGTGCTAGGCTGGGATCTAAAAAATTACTTTGATCACTATCGAGATTATTTTGATCAGTGTATTGTTGATTTTCTTGATGATCGTCTGGAAATGATACAGTGGGATGGTTGGGTGGTTGAGCATTTGGTAGTTCGGTAATCTGGGATTCACTTACGGATTGTTCCGAGTTTAAATAATGAATTTCTTCAATTTCTAGGTTTGGGTTTTTCCGAACTGGGGTATTGAGAAAAGACTTAAATTTTACACGTTGATCAGGTTGTCTCTGATATTGGGAATTACTTCTATAATTACTATTGACACTCATAGGGGTTGACTGATTAGGTTGTTGGGGTCTATATTGATGATATTGTAGTGGTTTATATTGATTAGGTTGTTGGGGTCTATATTGATTTGAGTTTACATTTTTAGCAGGTTGAATTGCTTTGTACTGGTTTACTGGGAAATAGTTTATAAATTCTTGGCGATTTTTATGTATTGGTTTGTTATGATTTTGGTGTGGGCGATAAGTGTCAATGACAAATTGGAAATCGTTCGTCAGCATGTTTATTGCCTGATTTAGGTCCTGATTTTTGGTTCTCATGAAAGAGCCAAGTAGTTCTTTCAGTCCTTTTAACAAAACTCTTAGTGCTAACTTTTCGATATATTTCGTGAGGACTAACGCCACCATCGGCATTTCGCTCCTTACATAAATAATTTGCAACTGTAAAATATTTTGTATTTTATTGTAAAATTCGAAAGGGGTTTCGTTGCCTTGTTTCATTCTCGCCATTTCAATATTTAGAGTGTACGCGTCGCGTTTGTCGGGGTACCCTTGTTTTAATGCATTTTTAATATAGTCCCAGGTATTGATATATTTACTATTAACCATGTCGGCGGCAGCTCCTTTGATTTTAGCACGAATTGATCCTATTAAATATTCGTTTTGGAAATCGGCAGTATTTTCGTGATTATAAAATTTGTTTAATAATTTATCTGAAATTTCTATAAATCGCGTTAGTGACATAGGTTCACCGTGGAAATCAGATATCATCTCTAGATACCTAGATACTCTTTATTTAATGTGGGAGGTGCCATTTTTATAAAATATTTAATATTACAAAAAAATGAAATGAGATAGTATGCAAAAAAATTAAAATAATATGAAATGAAAATTAAATTTATCCTTAATATAAAGTAATTTAATATAGCTTAATAATAAATAAAAATAAACAATGATATTTTTTTTTTTAAGTAACAAAATATTTCTTTATAATTATAGTAATGAAATCATAACCTTTTTCTTTAAAAATAGAATAAATTTTATTCAAAATTATTAAATTAAAAAAAAAAAAGGTTTAATATTGAAATAATATCTCTTAAATAAAAATCACTTACACTAAGATGACTTCGATAGTCAGATTCATGCCAGTTTAACGTCTCGTCTTCCTCTGAATGGACTCGTCAGCAAACAGTTGATACTGATCCTTGTTTGACGATGTCCTACCGACTGCGTAATGACTTTTTTTAAAAAGAAGTTTATTTAATAAAAGTTACAATATCAGAAAGAAGAGTGGCGTGGAGACGGCTCTGGATAGACTGAGAGAGTGTTACAAAATTGCTTGAGGTTTATAAAGGGTTACAATGGCTTCTTCTAGGAAGCTTTATGCTAACATTACAGTTCACAGGAGAGAAGTTCCCACGAGGGGTTTCTAAGAAATAGATTACAATAGTTAGGAGTCAAAGCTTAAAAGTAAAAATTAAAAATATGTAAGGAAAAATATATAGTGTAACTTATATATATAAAACCTAGTCAAGGAACACCAGCAAATTTTTACTGGCACAATCATATATGTTCACAGTGTTAATAAATGAAACAAACGTTCTCATTTACATATGTAACATAAATAACTTGACGAGCACATTTCACATTCACCTGTTTATTCACCATTTTTCAATCCACTCTAGCGTTGGTTACCCGGGACTAGAAAACCAAAGTTTTCTTGTACATTCTATATGAAATTTGGTTCACTTTAATTTTGTATAGAATCATCTTTCAAATTTATAGAATAACGATCTTTATAAAAAGCTGAAGAAAATGTCGATTTTCTTCATGAATCCCTCACAAGCCAGCATTCGGATTCAGAAACTCCAAAAAAATTGGCTTCACCGGGTTTCTTCTGTTGACCCGTGAACATCGTTAACATTATATCACATCACACAGATTTATAGAACTGCTAGAGCATTCCGTCTCAGAATAAAAATTTACATTATTTAAACGTAATAAATTAAACCACACGCGCACACACATACCTTTTAGGTTTATTTTAGTTATTAACAAATCGTTTTTAGATTAGAGGCTCTGATTGACATTAATATAGATTTAGCATTTTTAATTTTTTTTCTTTTTTAGTAACAGATATAAATAAAGTTTGTGATATGATCAATAAGAAATTCTTCATGCTAATGTACGATAAGTTCTCAAGATTCGTTTTTGAGAAGGATATGTTGCAGTTCCGATTCTGGTTGTCAATACGACTTTTCAAATATAAAAATCAGATTTCCAATGAAAACCTAATGTTCTTTATACATGGTAATAGAGAGAAAGCAAAGGTAAATTATGTCATTAATATCATCAATTACAAAATATGAATTAAATAATAGTTAAATTATGTTCCCTTACAAAATATATATTTTTTCTGTTGATTAAAAATAATATATATATATATAATATATATATATATATATATATATATATATATATAATAAATTAACTCTATAAGCACTTAAAGGGTTCAATTTAGAACCTCAGAAAGGTGTTAAACAACTACATTAGAAAATGTTTAATTGATACTACACGTTAAAAGAATCATTATTGCAGGATTTTTGTAATATTTTAAAGTGTAAATCCAAAGTTTACAATAATAAAATTTATTTCAGGAGGTTAGTGTATCACCTCACTCCTGGATTCCACAAAAAACATGGGATTGTATTCTGTCCATGGAAGAACTGAAAGACACTTACAGAAGTTCACATTTCAGGTGTAAATCCAAAGTTTACAATAATAAAATTTATTTCAGGAGGTTAGTGTATCACCTCACTCCTGGATTCCACAAAAAACATGGGATTGTATTCTGTCCATGGAAGAACTGAAAGACTTCCAGAAGTTCATAGCACATTTCAGGAGAGATTCAAATAAATTCGTAGACATTTTTAATTCCTTTAATCCTTACAGGTAAGTTCTATATAAGAATTATTTCTTGGATTCACTTTAAATAATTAATAAAGATGCAAATTTCACAACAATATTGTAACATATTGTCAAGATAGATACTCAATGAATAAGAAATAAATTAAAATCAGGGGGGGAATAGTATATTTTTTTCTGCTTTCGGCAGATCTTTCCTAATCCGATCCTCTTTTCTGTGGAACTCCTTCCCTCTTATTCTACTTCTATCTTCTACTTATATTGACACGTTTTTGTATAAGTAATAATCAAAACTGAATTAATAGTAATAATGTATA
This sequence comes from Euschistus heros, assembly GCA_003667255.2. Taxonomy (NCBI): domain Eukaryota; kingdom Metazoa; phylum Arthropoda; class Insecta; order Hemiptera; family Pentatomidae; genus Euschistus; species Euschistus heros. The sequence continues at coordinate 5,809,480 of RCWM02000012.1, forward strand.
TGTAATAATGTACAAAACAAAAAGTAATAATCAGATTTTGGGTTCCTAGGAAATCAGTTCAAAACTAATAATAAAAATAACACATTTGATAAATAACAGATATAACAGTCCTCTCCTCCGAATAGGAAAGCTATGGGTAAGAGAACCTATCCGCCGCTCTTCTAAACCTTGTTGATCTTAGTACAACGGAGCATTATCTGCAACTGGCTCTTCTGGGCTGGCTGGTGTCGGTCATCAGAGGCCACAAGCTGTTGATCGTGACTGTGATGGAGGTCTATGCTGGTTCGAGTTAAAATGTCATCCTCCTTTCCGGGTTGGCAAGTTTTTCCTATCGGTGCTGGTAGGCCATCCTAGACTTCCTCCTTCATGTGGCTGATCTGACGGTCTGCGGTTGACAATTACTAGTGAAGGGCGGATCACATGGATGTCTTTTCAATTTTCCGTTAGCCTCCACTGTTTACAACATGGGCCTTTCTCTGGTGGTAACAGTTCCGAACTTCAATTTACCGTTATCGTGGAAGTTTCGCAGTTGAACATTATCTATCTGCAACCTTGATTTATCTTGGTGCCTTGAATTCCTCCTTCGCAGCTACTGGTCTCTTCTTCAGCAAATCTAGTCTTATCTGAAAATTTCTACTGAACATTAATTCAGCGAAACTTTTCTTGGTATCACAATTGTGTGCTTTCCTATACTGAATGAGAAATTTGAGATTGATATTCGTTTTTCATATCTCTCAGTCCCTTTTTGATAATTTGAACATATCTCTCACCTGAACATACACCTTAATGTCATCATGAAACAAGGAATGCCTTCTAAACCTAATGCCTTCTGCCACGTACTCGGTGCAACTTTTACCCCAAATATTTGCCTGTTCAGTTTAAAAGGGCCCAGGTGGGTACTGATGGTCTGCATTTTTGAGCTCTCTTCATCGATGGAAATGTGAAGATAGGATTGATGGACATGCACAGTGCAGAAGTATTTTCCACCGCCCATACTGGCAAAGATTTCTTCAATTCGAGTGAACGGGTAATGATCATCCTTGAGATGAAGGTTTAGTGTAAATTTGTAATCCGTACACAGTCTAATGGAACCGTTGGGTTTTACAACAGGCACTTTGTGTCGGTGTTCTCCAATCGGAGTGTACTACCTTCTCGATTATACCCGTTTCTTCTAGGCGTTTGATCTCATCTTCGACACTGCATAAGATGGCTGGTCTGGGTCTCCTGAATATAGGTTGGATATCTTTTAACCTGGATGTGCATTGGAAATCAGGTATTTTTCCTACATCCTCCCTGAATATATCCGCGTATTCTAAAAGGAGTTTGTCTAGTTGTGGTTTCTTCTTCTCGACGGCTCTGGTACATCTGATGTCAGCCCCATGATAGCGTTTACCCGTAGTGGCAGGTCATATGAATCACGCTTTGATTCTCTGTTTCCGTACTTAATGAAGAATCTAAAGACGCCAATCGGTTGAATTATCTCGTTGGTGTATGTTCACAATTTCAAGTTGGAAGGCATTAATTTCTTCTTTGGTAGGAGCTTCTGAAAAGCGTTGAGGGACATTGTGAGACAGGTGCCCCAGCATCTAGTTTAAGTTGTACTGCCCGGCTTCTTAGGCTCCACCATAATCTTGTACCTGGGCATCCCACCGATCTGTTTGATAATATGTATGTCGCTATTGCGTGTTGATTCTGATGAAGTAGGAGACGTAGAACGATTTTCAAGTGGCTTTACTCGACGTTTATTACTAATGTTGGAGTTGCTGAGGCATACTTTCGCTAAATAATCCACTTTTTTTACATTTTATGCGTGTTTTGTTCATAGCCTCTCAATTCGTGCCTCGGTGGTCACCGCTTCCACAGCGGAAGCAGCATCCTCGCAATCTCCTCAGCATTTTTCTGATAGTTGGTTCTTCATTTGGTTCTCTACTACTTACTTTGTGAACCAGAATGCTAGCAGTTGACCTCATCTTTCTGCTGTCTAATTTTGATGACTCTGTTGCTAAAGCGATGTTTACAGCCTCCTTGAACGTAGTTTTAGCGCCTTTTCGTAGAATACGTTCTCGTAAATGCCCCGGACAAATAGAGATCGAGGGTGTGCATTGCTAACAGAGGCATTAAAGTTAGAGCAATAAAATTACATGTATTAGCTATTTCACTTAAGTTTTCTAGATAACTAGTTATAGATTCGCCCTCGTGTTGAACCCTAAGAACGAACTTATGTTGTTCTGCAATCTCATTCGGCGTAGGGCACTAATTTCCAATGAGAACCCCGCTTAGTTGTTGGAAAGTCTTCTTGTCGGGACGTTGAGTGGTCAAGGTTTGAAACATTTTAGGGTTGAGACAGTTGAGTGACAAAATGTGTTTGTGGGTCCTTCTCAATAAGTTTCTTATGCATAAGTTCTCTAAACGCATAATGTAGGAAGAGAAAGGATCTTAACTCTCGTCAAAAGGCTGTAAAGTGAGGCCGTGAATGTCAGCAGGTGGATGCTGTGCTAGTTGTGTTTGCTGGATAGGTACCACTGACTGGAGCCGCCGCAGAGCATCCACTAACAACTTCGCTGAATCCTCTGCCATGAATAAAATTATAAGTGTTACCTACTCTAAACTTCCTTTGCTAATGCCACTAGTTTGACTCGTCTCTACGTCTCTACCGTCGACACCACTCGCCTCTACTTTTTCTACATCTATATTCCAGCATATTGACACGTTGTTATGTAAGCAATAATCGTGTCATTTGTTCACACAATCATACAATGTAAAAACTGAATTAATAGTAATTTGACAAAACTAAAGGTAATAATCAGGTTTCTGGTTCCTTGGTAACTTGTTCAAAACTGTTAATAAAAATAACTCATTTGGCAAATAACATATGTAACACTTCTTACCACTCATTATTCAAATGCCCCTTTCACTTTCAAACGTCACTGCTATAACCACCTACTGTACATCTAAATCCACGAAATATTGCCAATAGCCACTTTTTAGTTACATAAAATGTGAAAAGTTTATATACATAAAATGTTATTGTTTTTGTACATACTGAGTTGAGATATTTCTGTTACTTTTTATTAACATCTTGCTGTTTTGTTTTTGTTTTATTATTATTATTTGTTCTAATATATTACATAATACTACTTCATATTCATTTTAAGGCTCCGAAGGTCCTTGACTGTACATTATTTTTTATTATTAAGGGACTTAAGATCCCAGAATAAATAAAGAACTTATCTATTTATTTATATTGTAAATGTCAAAATGTTTTCTAGAGTGAATAGTTAATGTGATTTTCAAAGCAAATTATTACGTAAACATTGCAAATAGGATAAATAGAATAAAAAGAAGAAGTTGGATAGTAAATAATATGTTTTTATTTCTAGGGAGCTATTACCAAAACCGTGGCAGACTGAATTGACGCCGTTTCACAAACTCATAATTGTGAAATGCTTCAGACCTGAAATGCTTAGAGACTCAATGGAAGAATTCGTATCTGGGAAATTAGGAAAGAAATCAGAAGACGAGTTAGATATCCAGAGCAGGATAGGGAGAATGTACTCGGATGCAGATAAAACTACCCCGCTCCTATTTTGCCTTTCTCCTGGAAGTGATGTCACCAATGAATTAATCACTTTTTCGAAAGAAGTAAATGTCGACGAGATATATTATTTTATTTATTTTTAATACCATTACAGACTTAAACATGTTTTACTGAATTGTTTTTTTTTTCTAATCTCAATCAATTAGAAACTTTAGATTCTTATGGTAGTCATATTGAAAGGCTATCTATGCTTGTGCTACAGTACTTCAGTCAGTAAAATACTTCACTGTTCAATTTTCTCGTTTCTTAACTGTCCCAACTTGAACTACCGCACTGTGGTTCAAAATAGCAATCTAGCGCGTTACGTAAGCAAGACTTATTGGGTCAAAGAAAAATACTCTAAGCTTCTGTAAATACAATGATATTCGAACAAATCTAAAGACGAATTAAATCCTGATTGTTTACATCGCCTGCAAAGAAAATGTTATAGTTTTATCTTATTTTATTCTTACATTGGCCTTCAACCAGTCACCGCACCAAGAGCGCATTATTATCGGTGAATAATAATTATATCTCATTTTATATTCATTAACACTCATTCACGAGGTGGCAATGTTGGTATATATTTCTACTGGTAAGTTACAAATCACAATTTCATTAAAGCGATAAACATTCCAAAATGTATTCTATATCCAAAAAAGTTGTTTCACTAAAAAAATAAAAATAAATAGTGCTAATGATAATAAAAAAATGAATAATTCTTTTTTAAAAATCATATAACGTGAACGGAACTAATTGAAACTGGAAAGTTCCTTCATAGATTCAAAGAGTGGTTGTTCAAGAATATATTTACAAAATATGGTTTGCCTCTTTTTTCCTGTAATGGCTTTATACATTTTTTCTGTGTAGGAAATCTAGACACCATAGCGCCTGGTGAGTTCTTTGAATACCTAAAATGCGTGTCTATATTTCCTATACAGAAAAAGTCATAAAGCCGTTATAGGAAAAAAAAAAAAATATATTTTGTAAATATTTTATCTAATAATCACTTTTTGAATCTATGGAGTTATTTTTCAGTTTCATTTACTTTATATCATTTTTAAAAAAATATTACTTATGATGTCTTGACTTCTTACACAGAAAAAAAAATCATAGATCCGCTAAAGGCAAAAAGAGGAAATCAATATATTGTGAATGTTTTCTTAAATAATCACTTTTTGAATTTATGAAGGAACTTTTCTGTAAGTTCCGTTCACTTCATATGATTTTAACTAAAGAATTATTAATATAATAATTATTTTTATGTTTTTGTTTCAGAGAAAAATCTTTTTTGAATATAGAAGACATTTTAAATCACATAATTGAAATTATTAATCATAACTAAAGTTGTTTGTGCCCCAGTACATCTCCAACACACAGGTCCTTCTATATCACCCAACACCTCACAAATGCCTTAAAATTTAACTAACAATAAGTTACAGAAAAAAAAGTATTATCTTTCTTCCTTTATATTACACAATATAAAAAATTATTTACCGGGTTAGGAAAAAAAAGAGTAAAAAATGATGTAATATACCATCATCCCACTGCTATATGTATATCCTTATAATTATAAATCTCGCCTTTTCGTTTACTTGTTAGATATTCGATCTAATAGTCATATCGATGAAGAAAATATTTTTTAAAATGAAATATGAATATTCAGGATATAATATTGATTTTGTACAGCATTATTTTAGTACTATTGCACTAAATTTGTATAATTGGTTTCGGCATAATTATATTTTTTTAATCAGACAAGATACATTATTTTCCCTTATAATTTATATTTCTTAGCTTTGTTTAATGCATTTTTTCATTGATTTTTTTATATTTTTTTTATTTTTCCTATTTTTGTTTTTGTAGCTTATTTTAAATTTCTAACCATAAGATGTAATTTGTTTTTCGTGTGATATTTTAAAACATATAATTAGTTTTATTACTTTATATCGTAATTTAAATTTCTTTTCAATTCCTTAATTTATTTTTAATTATATTTTTGTTACTTTTATTATATTTCTAAATTATACATCCGGCAACTAGGCCGCTATTATTTGTTCATTATAATTATTGTTGAGGGGCAAAGGCCCCAGAATAAAAATTTATTTTCATTTCATTTCATCCTCTACTCCCTCATTATCTCTAACACTGCTCCTACCAATATTTACTAATGTCAAAATTATCTAGTTATTCCATCCTGATCCTATTGTGGCTTTTATCTGAAAACACATCTCAGCTAGTTCGGTTTTACAAAAGCAGTGGTGAATGAATATTAATGAATTTAAATGTAAACATATTATTCCTATCCTTTAAAGCCTACCCTCCCCCCGCCAATAAATGGCATTCATTGTTATTGATGTCAGCTGCTTATTCTCTGTTAAAGCCCGATAATGTACTATCTTATTTTTTTTTTTAAATTATTCTCATCTCCTATAGTGAAGAAACTTCATTTAATTTATAATAAACAATATGTAGTGTAAATAGCGTGTTTTGGTTCAAGTTACGTGTTTACGGTTCAAGTTACGTATTTACGTACGCCTCGGGAGATAGGAGACTCAACGGTCAGTCTGGGCCAGACCTCCTTGGAAGAAGCAGTTACACACCAATATGACCAATATTCATCTTCGATACTCACCGGCAGGCTTTTTTTATTACTCACCTCTGCCCATGGAATGATGAAGCAACTCACCGTATGGATTGAAGATTTCACCAGGGACCCTCAAGTATGGTAACACTCACATAACTTGAACTAATAAAAAAAAAAAGGACATTTTAATTTTTTTGTATATATTTTAATTTGGTTTATTTTTGTAATCACTATATGGGATTGTTTTCTATTATTATTAGGAGAAACCTTATTTGCTTATTTCTAGTTTTACACTTAAATTTCTCACCACAACATTTTTATGTATTTCTGTATTTATATACTCACTCATTTAAGAAATTTAATATTTTTATTTTTTTTTTATTTTTTTATTTTTTTTTGGTGTTCATTTATAGTTTCAATTTTTTTAATGTCATTAATTTTTGCAGATTTCCCAGTCTTTAAAATTAATGTTGGGGCATTTTTCTAAGATAATTTTTTACCAGCATTCATTGGGGTTGGGAACTGTTTTTTTCCAAAAATGAGAAGCTCCCCTCCCCAATATCTTATATCTTATATATCTTAAAGTAGAGATAAAAATGTCCAGCGTTTGCAGTGAAATTCAATTTACCTATTTCTTATAGAATTTGGTAGTTAAGTATGTTCTGTCAACTATTATCTTGAATAAAAATTTCATGTTGATCAAGCCACCATAAACCACCATAAAAATAAGCTACCATACGCTACCACCATAAAAATAATTCAATAATTTATATAACCCGACGAGAGGATTTTTTATTTATAAGAATGAATTATCCATTGTACACCTGCTTTAAAACTTTAATCGCCAACCGTCGCACAGTGGGACGAAACTGTGTTTTTCAGGACATCGCATTTAAATTATTGCATCGACTTCAAATTTCATATGGGTATGTTTTCAAAGGTGTATAATTCGAATCTAAAGTCTGTTTTTTCCATCATTTCAGAACTTTGCTCTAAACAAAATGGGTAAAGCTATAAAATCGTTTGTCATTTTAGTGCGTAATAAAATTATGTTTAACGTACTGTTGTTTATCGACAATGACCATAGCAAACATTTTATAAATGATGATAAATTTTTGTTTTCAACCAATGTCCAACAAATTACGTTGGCTCGTCCCACTGTGCGTCATATCGACATGCTCTGCCCAATAAATGTTTAAACATCCTCTTCCAGCAATTCATTTAGGATAAGTTACAGCTCAAAGTTGACAACCCTCTTTTTAGAAGAAACGAATTTGCTAAACCATGAAAAATAATGATTCGTAAAATAAATGGCCAAGAAACCTCGCAATTATTTAGAGTGTTATTATTACAAAAATAAGAATTAAAACCAATTTATGAACTGCGATGTATTACTCTGAAAACAAGATATTTTTTAGTATTTCCAATTATTTGGAAGTATCACCATCAGACCACACAATTAACCCTTTAACGGGTTGGCCGAAAATTTTTGAATCCATTTCTTCTTTTTTTTGCATTTGAATGGCTATAGCCACGCTAACCCCCACACATGTATCATGAAATTCAAGGTTGAATAAAGGATATTAGACAATAATGAGTAGGATAATGCGTCGGAAACTCGGCCACTTATTGAGAAAAAGGCATTAAATATGTGTATCCTGGTGGATACATTGCCTGTAAAAGGGTTAAACAGCAATAGCTCTCACCTAAAACAAAGAAACGGCATAAAACGAAGTTATATGATATGTTGATTCTCTTTTTATATATTATATATTTATATACATACATGTTTTATAGCTTTCTCAAGGTCCACTGAATAAAGCAACTATATTATGGGGATGTTTCGAGACTATTTTGTTCTCGTGATGATGCCTATGTTACTGGTGGATATCACTATTGGTAACCACCCAGATGAGGAACAAGTTGTTATATTTTGTTAGTCACGCACCTATGTCCAAACCAATAGTAATATCCATCAGTAACATGGGCATGGTTATGAGATGGATATAGTCTCGAAACGTCGCCATAATATGATTGCAGTTTTATTGACTGAACTTCGAGAACCCTATTAAGCATTTAATATCAGCAGTCAAGTAAAACATATCTATATATATAACTTTCCCAAGTTTACTTAAACCTTTTCCAGAATAGTTTAATCGTTTTCTAGTTATGTTTAATCGATTTCCACATCTATTTAATCTTTTCCAGTTATATTTAATTTCTTTTCGTTTTTATTTAGACTTTTCTATTTATATTTCACCCTTTTCCATATATTTTTAGTATTTTTCCATTAAGGTTGAACCATTTTCTACTTTCATTTAAACCTTTTCTAAATAGCATCAGGGCCCTAAATGTTTATTGGAAATTGGAGACAAAGAATAATAATCATCAAAATGCCATATTCTGACAATCCGGAATTTATTATCAGATAACAAACTACAATAATTTAAAAATAAAATAAATCATTCATTATTCTTATGAAATACAATAAAAATGAAATACAAATTATTCTACTAAGTTGTACGAGGAAAGGGAAGTATTAAGATGGTTCTAGTTCCGACAATTAAAACGTCTACCATGGAAAAAAAAAGATTAAATTGAACATTAACTTATTTTTTAAAATTTAATAATTGTTTTTTCAATAACTATCTAAAATGTCAGTAACTGTATGGTTTACTTTCTTTAATGAGAAGTTTATTAAAATACAATTCCTTACAATTTAAAAAAAAAACGTTACATATCTAACTCAAATTCTTATGAAATATAGAATATTTAACAGAACTAATCTTCTTTTCAGCACTTGGAGGAGAATAAACTTGTTACAATTACTCATTTAAGTCTGACGACCTTTGAAACTATTCGCGAAGCAATGAGCGCTGGCGACTGGGTCTATATCCAGGTATTTTTTCATTACTATTTTTTAAAATATTATTATAAAAATAAGGAGAAACCGATATAAATATAACTTTAAAGTATATGTAACATTTCTATTGTTACATTATTATAGTAATTTCTACAAAAACTATAAAACTACGTTGTTAACTAAAAATAAAGTAATACAAGGTATCGAAGACATACAGATGGAGGATAAATGTTAATTATAACGGATTATGAGAAGAAATAAAGCCTTGGGCTAAGGCTTAGGTAAAAGCAAATAAGAGAAAATGATGTGCATACAGGCAGAGTGGGTAAAGAATTTATGCTGATACCTCTGACTAGTGAAAGAGTGCTCTGAAAATTGTTATCACAAAATATTCAACTTCGGAAAGAAAGCCAAGAGACGGGGTAAGGGGTGTATAAAGCTACCCTCTGAAATAATATTTTTGGACTGGAAGTTTTAGGGAATTTCGGGAAATATTTTGGGAGGGATAGGATCCTAAGAGAGGTCTTGGAAGTAAACTGGATCTCCGAAAAAATTAGGTAGGTAAACAAGCTAAATATATACACTGAGGCCCATTACAATATATATGCCAATAATAGATCTTTCTCTTTTTATTTCAAAAAGGAAATGCATAAAAAAAAATAAAATAATAAAAAAAAATAAATATCAGTATAATTTATTTTTTTTATTATTTAATTTTTTTTTATGCATTACCTTTTTCAAATAAAATGAGAAAGACCTATTATTGGCATATATATTGTAATGGGGCCTCAGTGTATGTATTTAGCTTGTTTTATTATATACGACTGAGATATTAATATATACAACTGGGAGTGTTAGTAACAAGATTATATTTGATATAACCAGATAACTAAGTAGAACAAAGTGGAAACTAATAAGAATATTCATCAACTCCTAAATATTAACTTAATAATGAGGAGTTAACGGATAATAACTCCTCAATGACTGTTTTTATTATTAAATACCACAGTGGACAGGTGACACGATACCTCAGAGGTAGGTAAAATAATTTCACATAAAGGAGGTAGCTCCCACCCCTGGCAAATCAACAGAATGTTACTGCTAAGGCTAGTTTAAATTTCAAACCGTTTTACATTAGGAAGCGAGGATATTGGGAAGAGAAATTATATATATATACCTCTAACTCTCGATCAAGGCCCAAGAAAGCCTCTATTTGTATAATTAGAGTTATAGCATTATATATTATTTTTATTTATTTTTTTTTATTTTTTTTTTTGTAAGGAGAACTAATAAAACTTGATTATTAAAATAACATCAATTCATAAACATTTCAATATTATTGATAAAAACAATCCCCCAACAATATTACTTGAGACTATCTACGTTTCTTTTCCCTTAGAACGCTCATCACATGAACCTCAAGGCATTTAGCTCTGTGGTTCAAGCGGTCATCGCAACGAAACCCGACATGATAAAGGATTCTTACAGACTTTGGATCTCTTCTGAAGAAAATCCAAGATTTCCAAGATTTTTATCTCGTATGGCTTCGAAAATGTGTGTCACCAGTGTCTTCACTGGAATGAAGGTATGAACATTTTTATTAGAGATTCAATATATAAAACTTAGGTATAGAAACACTGTATTCCATAGCCAAAAATGCCCCAATTTAAAGAATTGATAAAAATACATCATTAATTTATTCAAGACCTACCAATAAGCTACTTTTTCATTTTAGAATTTTATGATTTAAAATTTAACTATATAATCAAATAAATTATAAATTAATTAATTATGTCATTTTTCATTTAAAATTATTCATCTATTTTTCTCTATGAACCATAAGTTTCTTTTTTGATGCAACTATTTTTCCAGTTTTAAAATACAATATATGTCCACTTATAATAAACAAAAATAAGCTGAAATTCTCTAAAGTCGTACTAATTTTAAGATATATTTAGATGTAAGCTTTAATTATACAGCCATCATATTTTTTTTTCTTTTAAGGTTTTATTAAGTAAATGTTACAATCTGCCTCAATTAAGGGAAAATAGTAATATGGGTGGCTATTAATTCATTCATACAATATGTACAATTAGAAATAAACGATCAAAATAGAAGCATCTTTTTATAGTTAATATATATATATATATATATATATATATATATATATATATATATATATATATATATGATATAAATAAAGTTTACGGTTTTACGTCTTTTTAAAATTAATATTGTATGGTGTACCTTTCAGAATTAATCTGATTGAGTTTTAATCCAGAGCTATCAATGAATCAGCTGTGTGAATGACTTTATCGAACTCGAATAATAAGAGAATCGATATCGTGTATAACTAAATTACTTTTTTTTTTTTTTTTTTTTTTTTTTTGGTAGTGAGAAGATACTTTATATTAAAGGAAAACTTGAATATACGTGTATATTGAATAGAATGAATTAGCTGGAAATCAATAGCAATTCTATCTCTCACTAGACGTTATCTCTTAGCTCAGCCATTTTAACCTCTGAATTGAGTTAGGAGAATATTATAAACCTTTTATCTGCTCTGCACATTTTACATCTTCAAGTCTGCTTTCATTTTCTCTTCACTTATGATATCTCAGTTAATTTTAAAAATCTGTTCATATTAGAGGTTTTTTATCAATTCCCTATGTCAAATTTACGATATTTAAATGAAATGACATGAAAAAATAATCTTTATTCTGGGGCGTATTATCCCCTAAGAATAGTACAAGTTTATCATAAGATAGTACAATGGTCTGGCTTGCATATTTTCCTACAAAGGTATTTATATATGAGGAACATGAGACATGCAAATACAATTAATTGTAAATAATTGTATATATAACCAGTAAATATGATAACATAAGAAGGAAAAATGAAATAAACTAAAAAGAATAACCATGAGAAAATAAGAAAATATATATACAGATAATGAACTATGTCTTTAGTACATTGAATGAAGAAAATATTTACAGATACTACGATATATATTTATATACACTGCACATATTCACTCATATACCCATACACACAACCATACACATATGAATTGTTAAGTTAATAGATGATATTTCTTTGTATAGGAAAAACATTTAAAGTGAAAAATTTGGATTTTATATAACAAACGATTATGTACCATTATGGAACAAATAAACGATTATTATTAAATAAAAGAAAATTTATGAACCAATTCACCGGCATCAGATTTATTGGACTAGGAGTGTTTTAAATTTAAGGAAGGGGTATGTCTTATTTCAGGAGGGAGAGTGTTCCAGAGGGTAATTTAAGGTGCTGGTATAAAGTTATTGTATAGGTCAATTTTCACTTTTGGAAAATTTCGAATAAAAAAAAAAAAAATGTACTAACTGCAATGATGGCGCTGTCGAATATGGATCAGAAATAATCTGAAAGGGATGCCAACCAGGCTATATTTGCCTCAGAAATTATAAATATTCCTAAATAATTAATTAATTAGTATAGTGAGTCCCGGTGATAATGATACTCACTTTACTTACTACACGGAGCATTTCAAATTACTTTAACATCAGATTTCTTCTCACAAAGTATGGGATGATTAAGTTAATTATAAGAATAATAAAAAAAAATATTGGATGAGAGACATGGAAATGGTCAACAAACTTGACTGATGTTAAAAGAAAAGAAATGTATATTAAAAATTCCTATAAGGTTGAGATATAAAATTAAGTTTAGAAGTGACGTCATCAGTGGTAGGCCATGTTCTTGAATCAGTAAGATTTCATCAGAGGATGAGTATTTCTACAAGTTGGCACATTGGTGTCAGCCAAGAAGGGCAGTTTAATCCTGCCTTAGCAATAAACTTTCGACTGGCCGGAGACAGCGGTGTGGCGGTGATGAAAAAGTGGGAGGATCCGGAGGCAGATCATAAATTGTGAATAGGTATATAAGTATCGATAATTTCGTTGGTTGTCATTTAATGGTTTTTCCTGAGACCTCTGAAAAATAGTTCGACTTACTAAACAAAGAATTATCGAGGTTATCATTCCAATATTTTTAACTATGCCTAAAATACGATATTCGTACTCTGAAGATGATGCTACACAGGCAAAATATTTTTTAAAGAAGAAATCAAAATTCTTAAAGGGGCTACTGTAAAATCTATAGCGAAAATGTATGTTAAATTAGTGTTTAACGAATTGTTAGGAAACATCGATATTTGTCTATTATTTAATGCATCAAGTAGTTTTGTACCAAATAAAAACATTGGATAGGGTAAATCACTAGTTTTCAGGTTTTTGCGTTTTAACAAAAATAAGCCTTTGCTTGTTTTCTTTGTTAGATCCTTTTAAGAGACGTTTTGACTCACTTGCTAATGAATCCTTCTCTCCCTTCCAATGTTTTCCCGAATTAGTGTTGTACAATACCTAGTACCAATGTTATTACTCGCCAATTTCCTTTCTGTTTTTCTTCATTATCTTAAAAGTAAAATAACAGTTACAAAATCCCAAGGATGATGCTTTTTAACTCGAAGATTAAAGTGTGGTGGCAGACCCCATTTTGTCTGCTGAAGAGGAGGATCTGTTAGAGAAATGGATTATTCATGCTCTAGACGAGGGGTTTCCCAAACGAAAAATTGATTTATTCTTGAGCGTCAAAGACCTAGCAATAGTTTCGAACCGACAATGTAAATTTAAAGATGGTATGCCCAGTGACGAATGGTATAGGGGTTTTATCCGTCGCCATCCAAATATCTCCTGTAGAACCACTGAAGCCGTATCACCAGCCAACTCTTGTGTGTCTGAGAAAGACATCCGTGGTTGGTTTGACTCAGTGGAAAATATTTTGATAGAAGAACACGTATTTGATGTTTTGTGTCACTCATCGCGGATTTTTAATGGTGACGACTGTAATAATAAAGTGTTTTCGGAGTTTAATTTTTGATTAATTAATCCTTATTTTTTATTAACCTCAAATGATTGATAGGTATGCATAAATAGTGAATTTTAAAATAATAAAAACAATTGTTTACAAAATTTTTGTTCATATGACCATAACTAGTTTTTTACTATGACCATAACTCATACACTGTGCCCATAACTGGTATTTTTAGGATATTTGCATAAAAACTGAAAAATCTATTTCAAGGAAAAATACAGAGCTTTAGTAAATTTACCATTTAATAGAACAAGAATTTGTGAATCTAAATATGTAAAAAAAATAGTAATCTGCGAATCAGTCTAGGCGATATCCTCTTTTGCATCAATCAATTTCCTTAACTATGACCATAACCCGTGATTTACCCTAATAGGATTAAAGATTTTGCAAAGTTAGGGTTAAAAAGGTAACCCTAACATTAAGTCTTTAATCTAGTCATGAAATATCAATGTTTTCAAATTGGTCCAAAAGCTTACCTCCTTATTCTAGTTAAAATAATATCGATGTTAGGTTTAACTTGATGAATTGTGTAATAGGCAAACTTCGATGTTCTCTAACAATTCTTACTTAATACATAAAGTAATTTTGCCAATCATCGATGTTTTTAAACAATTCCTTAAACTCTTATTTAACTAACATAAATTATTTAAAAGTTAACTCTAACAATAAGTTTCAATCACCCTATAAATGTCTTTACCCTAGTTACAATAGATATAAGAAACATCAATGTTTTTAACAATACGTTCAATATTCATTCGCCTGATATATATTATTTAATTTAAATTAGTTAAAAGCTAACCCTAATATTAGGCCTCTAATAGATAAAAAAATCACTGATGTTTTAAGACAAATGTAATTATTAACTTAATAATCTTGTTTAATATAAATATGAATAAAACTTATTTAACTAATATAAATTAATTTATGAAGTTAGTAAACTGTTAAATTAACAGTCTGGCTTACATTACATATAAAAGCATCGATGTCAATAAACATGTATTGAGTAACATCGATGTTTTAATTTTTCGGTATTATAAAAATCGAAACACATCGACACATCGATGTTGTCTTTCAATGTCCCATCCCTATGCATATGTGATTCATTTGCCATTTAGGCAGTCTCTCTCCCCAGCTCCAAACTCCTAAGTAGTATGTACTACATTCTTCAAAATCATCCTAAAACAGTCAGTGTTGAACTATTACAAATATAAAAGATACTTTATGATCAACACCTGAAGACTACATCCAGTAGTACGAGTAACGAAGCCGATTTTTTCAAAAACTTTGTTGTATTTTTTAGCATGGTACATGTTTTTACGGGGACTAACTTGGGTTCAAGAGTGTAACCGTCCGTCCGTTAAACAATCATTTTATTGTTACTCATTAATAAAAAAAAGAAGTGCAAATAAAATTTCCCACCTCAAGGTAACACTAGAGTCCAATGTGAATTAATATTAACATTATTGTTTATCAATAATTATATGTTATTATTAATAATTATAATAATATTATTATTATTAATGTTATTCTAATGTGACTCATTAATAACAATAATTCCATTACAACACGTAGTGGTCTTGTATTTATTTGGTATTTGCTCGTAATATTAACCTTACCAGTAAGGACTACATTACCTAATTTATTTATCATAAACCTATAATCTCTGTAACCGAAAAATGATTGTACGTAACATGTCTCCTTGCTTTGATCCTTGATCTAAACTGAGATGATTCGGGGGTCTGAGGGTGTATCCCAGAAGTCTTAAGACAAAGCAGGACCATGATAAACACAAACCACAGGCAGCAATTTTCTTTTTATGTAGTATGTATATATATATATATATATATATATATATATATATATATAAAATATAACATATATATAGACGTTAAAACAAACAATAAATTTAAAAAACATTCAAATTCCGCTATTCATGGACGTTAAATAATATTAAAATATATTATATTTAAATTCTTTAATCATTTATATTAAAATGAATCAATGGATAATGTATTTGATTCATAATGTTACTTATTTTTTTCAGAGCCACATGATTCGAGCCTATAAGTCAGTCATAGAAGATCATGAAGAAATATTAAATACGATAAAAAATAGAAACGCTCAATATATTCGATGGCTAGTCTTTTCACTTTGCTATTTCCATGGACTAATTATAGAGCGGAGAAGATTCGGAACTCTGGCAACAAACATACTTTATAAATTCGAAGACATAGATTTCGATACCAGTGTAAGGCAGTGTATCTGGTTCGTGAAGGAATATGGCGATGAAATCCCACTTCGTGTAATAATGACCTATTCCATTTCACTAGTTTAATGTTTTATAAGTAAAGTTTTAATTTGTTTAGAATGTTAATAAATAAAATAATTCTATTACCATGTTTTACAGTTGGCAGCTTACTTCTTCGCCGACTTAAATTATGGCGGAAGAATTATCGACAAGTGGGATATGGATTCTGTAAGAGCATTGATGGAAGAATGTATGGAGCCGGCTGTATTGAATAGTTATTACAGCTTTGACACAGAATCTTATTTTCATCAGGTATATTAATAGTGTGGTGATATCTTTTCCTTTTGTTTTTATTGTTGCTACCTGCCTCTTTGTAATATCATTGCCATATGTTTATTATCATTAATTAACTACTACAGTGTTGTTGCTTAACCTTATTATCTTGTTATACTAGTTCAACACGTTTATGTATTATTCAGTTTGTGTTTTATTTAATCTTATTTAAGACTACTATACTGGTGACACCGAGAAGAACAGTTAAAGTCTGTAACAGCAGTTAAAGTTGGTGAGAACATTTTTTTCTATTATTTTAATATGAATACACCGGCAGCTGAAGAATTTCTGTCCCTTCAGAGGCAAATGGTGGTACCCAATATTAATCACGTCAGCGTAATATTACCCCCTTTTTGGGCCCCAGACCCAACTTTATGGTTCAATCAGCTTAAGGCCCAGTTTGAACTCGCCCACGTGTCAGTAGACAAAACTAAATATAATCATCTATTATCAGCACTGGACGGCAACATGCTAACCGTAGTTGCCGATGTTATTAAGCGAGACCCCCCTTCCGTCTTATAACGAACTTAAAAAAGCCATAGTCTCCCGTTGCAGTGATTCTGAAGAACAACACTTGCGAAAACTCTTATTCGGCCTCAAGTTAGGAGATTTAAAACCTTCTATATTACTAAGGAATATGAAATCTTTAGCCTCTCCTAATACCGGCGAGGATATTATAAAGCAGCTATGGATCCAGAGGCTACCTGTAACTACACAATCCATACTAAAAGTTATGCATACCGCTACTCTTGACGAATTAGCTACAGCCGCGGATAAAATTTTAGATTTATCTCAACCTCAACCATCCGTATCCAATGTAGAACTACAAAATCAAAGCCACCCTATTTACACAGAAATCGCGGCATTATCAGAAGAAATTTGAAACCTCACTACCATACCACCGCTCTCGCTCCTCTTCTAGATTCTCCTATTCTCGCCGGCGTTCTCCTCCCTTACGTCAGAGACCGTTGGGGGACGGCTTTTGTTGGTACCATTCCTCTTTTGGAGACAGGGCATGGAGATGTGTAGCCCCCTGCAAGTACATTCCAAAAATTAAATAGCCAGGGGTCAGCGGCGACCTGTTCCTGCCACGATCCCAATCGTCTCCTTTTCTTAACTCATACGACAACAAAACTTCGTTTTCTCATTGATACTGGAGCGGATGTCTCTCTCTTGCCTCCGAGATCTTCGGATCGCTTGAACCCTGTTCAATACCACCTTTATGCAGCTAACGACTCCCGTATTAATGTCTACGGCAAACGAAAGTGGACGCTCACATTCGGCCCCGAAAAGCATTTCACCTACACTTCCCTTTTAGCCGATGTCCAGCAGCCGATTATCGGGTCGGACTTTTTTATTCATTTTAATCTTGTAGTTGACTTACCCGGCCAACGACTTATAGACGGACTCAGCATGACATGTGTTTCCACCATCCAGCACAGCTCACCAGATAACCCAAGCACTCCTATCAGCAAATTCAACCCGACGTCACCTGTAGGCAGCCTTCTTCACGAATTCGGCCAAATATCCGGTCATTTCCCGCCTCAGCTATCCCGTCCATTTTCCACCCATCACCACATAAAAACAATAGGACCTCCAAACCCCTACAATATGACCCCAACAATATTTTCCAAACCCAGACGGATAGGACCAGATAAAATAACAGCGACTAAGACAGTATTTGACAATATGCTCGACTTGGGGCTATGTCGACCTTCAGATAGTCCATGGGCCAGCCCACTACATTTAGTAAGGAAGAAAGATGATGGCACTTGGAGACCTTTCGGGGACTACAGACAATTAATTGATGTAACTATACCTGGCAGGTATCCCCTACCTAATATTCAAGATTGTACTAATTTTTTAGAAAAAAAATACATCTTTTCAAACCTGGACCTGGCTCACGCTTACCAACAAATTCCAGTTGCGCCAGAAGACGTTTGCAAAACTGCCATTACAACACCATTAGGCACATTTGAATTTCCCTACATGCCGTACGGATTACGTAACGCTGCACAAACTTTTCAAAGATTTATTAACGAAGCCCTCCGCGGGCTGAACTGCCAATTTACATATTTGGACGACGCACAGTGGGGCAAACGTGGAAAAAACCCTAAAACTTTATGATTTTTGTTTTTTTCATTATTTTTGTATACCTAAATAAATGTAGCTTAAGGTTGTGGAAATGATTTTTCGATTATTTCATTACCAGGATCTGTACAGTCCTTAAAGTTGCCCTTTTCTGGAGTTGAGGAAATAACACGGTTTTGAAGTTCTGTTAAAATAATTTTTTATGAGACTAAATTTTTAGCAAAAATTTTGTATAACCCTTTGAACTTCACTATTGATGCTTACTGGCTTATAGACGATTTTTATTTTGTAAATATAGCCACAACCTTGACTGCCAGGAATTTTCAAAGTTAGCTATCTCGTAAATCTAACTTATCTTCATTTCACTTAGTCTTTCAAAAAAACACCGAACTAGGCTCTCTTTAGGGGTTCAAATTGAAGAACAGATATCTGAGAAACCGTGTCATAAATATAAATCCAGGCTTCGGCCATATTTGTTCAGGGAATGAATTTATGTGCTATTTTTCATTATACAGAAAATAATTTTTAGAATTTTTTTTTTTAAACTAGGATGTGAATATTGGCTTATTATATACGTATATTTGTTTTTTTTAGTAGGGCCTATTTAATATATATATATTTTTTTTTTTCTTTTCTTTATCCATTGTAAAATGATCTGATATGATTTCTAGTTTTCTATACACAAATAACTGTGACTCATAGCTCTTATTGAGAGACTTAGAACCAGAATATTGCAGAAAGATTAATTTTCAAAAATAGCTCTTCAAATAAAAAAAAAAATCAATTGAAAATAAAAGTTTTGGACTTTGGATGATAAATTTATGGGGTTATGATTTGTATCACTGAGTTCTAATTATTATATACCTCAGTTCTCTTATGAAGATTATCATATTTATTTACATATTTTTCAATGAAGGAGTTACATATATTGATAAATAATTGTATTATACAAAGCATTCACTCCTCTTTATTAATAGTAAAAACATGTGACATGTTTCGGGAAACAAGGTCCCATCATCAGACTGAAAACAGTATTTACAATTTACTATAATCACACTACATTTTCTAACATCAAAACAATACAATTCTAATTTCAATCTACTACAATATATCTCATTATAAATTTACCTTTAAAACAATCTCTTGGTGTTAACAAACCGTGCCAGTTTCATTTACATTGTCTATAGAATAACTCTTCTACTTTATGGGTACAAGGGTCAATCCTAATCTCTACTATTGTTATTAGTACTAAGTTGGCCAATCTTATATTATTAATTTGTTAATTATACCAGCATATATAGATCCTATTTTATCTGTGTCCGTTTTATAGTTTATTGCATTAATGATTGTTTTATTAATGTATATCGCTTCTTTTATTTTTCTATTATGTGTTTTGGTTTCGTGTTACAAGATTTTAACGTTATCAAAATTGAATTTGTGGTTCAGTTTTTGTGCGTATTCTAATAGGGCTGTTTTATTACTGTTTGATTTGCTTATTTTTTTAGTGCCGTATTTATGCTGATTAATTCTTTTATATAAATTCTGCTTAGTTTCTCCAATATAATGTTTATTACAATCTAGGCAGTCAATCTTATATTTGATATCTTTCTTATTAATATGTTCTATTTCGTTCTGTGTTATTATATTTTTTATTTTATTTGTGTTATATAATGCAATGTATATTTTAAAATTTTCATTTTTTAATTTCTTGATTACTTTTTGAGTTAATTCTGGTATATATTTTAATCTTCTATATTTCTTAATATACATTGTATTGTTTATATTATTTGTTATTTTTTCATTATTTTTAACACTTTGATCTATTT
Organism: Euschistus heros; assembly: GCA_003667255.2. Classification (NCBI taxonomy): domain Eukaryota; kingdom Metazoa; phylum Arthropoda; class Insecta; order Hemiptera; family Pentatomidae; genus Euschistus; species Euschistus heros. Next base: position 5,829,940 of record RCWM02000012.1, read on the forward strand.
CTTCTATTTTATTTTCATTATTCATTGTATTACCATAATATTCAGTTATTTTCTTTTTTGTTCTATTACTCTAGTGTTTTTATTATTATCTGTGTTTGGTTTCAGTATATTATTATTCTTTATTTCATTTCTTAATATTTGTTTGTTATTATTTCCATTGGTTTCATTATTTTTTACATTATTTCTATTTATATTCCTATGCCACATTTTATTAATTATTTTAGTGGGCACCATATTGTCTTTTGAATCTTTAATAATCTCTCTTTTTATTTTGTTATTTTCCTTCGTTCTTCTAATAACTAAATTTTAAATATTTTTGTCCTATCTCAAACCGATTTATTTATTTTTCTTAATTTTTATTTAATGTAATTTTAAATTTGTTTATTAGTAATGTAATGTGTACACAAACGCTCTCAAAGCCAGAGACAACTTTTGTTTATTCTATTCATGATTTGTTATTCTTGAGGGACCTAGTCCCATAATAAAGTTTTATTTATTTATTTTTTTCTATCCCATGTAAAAAATAAAATAAAATTTACAGGAGTGTGTCTCCTGAGGTGGCAAAAGTTTTAGCAGGAGGAATACCAATCGACCTCCTCTTACGAGAAGAAGTTTTGGAGGATAACTTCAAGAGAGGGGCTCAGCTGGTCTTCCGGAGAACATTTGAGCGAGGATCACAGAAGAACCCAGAAAATGGAAAAAGATTATCCGGGATCATTCTATAGAAGCGTGGAACCGGCGGTGGGTGGCAACCTCGAAAGGTGCCACCTTGAGAAAATACTTTCCCACCGTTCAGGCACGTTTGTATGCGAAATGGGTCCTCCTGGATTACTGGATATCGCAATTTCTCACGGGACATGGAGGCTTCCGAGCTAAACTCCATAGCCTTGGGGTAGACATAGATCCCTTCGGTACTAGATGTGGAATTCCATTAACTGTTGAGCATATCATCATGAATTACATAGCCTTTGAAGCTCTGAGGGCCAATCTACTAAACGGAAACTGGACTCGTATGTTCTTTCGGAGAATGATTTTCCTCAGCTAATCACTGAAGAAAACTACCCGCACTAAAAAGCTTTTGTATACGGATTGAAGACTACAATTGGCTCATCCCATTTCAATCTTATTAGAAGAGGACATATTCCTGGGAAGCCGCCTGACAGCGAAGGAGCTGAAGAAGACGGTGACATCCTTGGAGCAGGCTAAGATTGGATTCTTAGTTACGTTTTCATACGATTATTGTAGTTATTGTTATTGTTATTGTAGTTATTAACTAATTTATTAACTAGTTATTAAATAGTTTAACTTTTCCCTCATTTCCTTTTGAATTTCATTTTTTCTTGATATGGCAGACCCTATATATTTGAATTGCTCTACATTTTCAAACCGGAATTTTATCACCCTTCTCTAATTCTTTTCCCGTAAGCATTACCTTCCTAATGACCTATTCTAGTGCTATGTTAAATAATACCGGATAAAGAAAATCTCCCTGTTTTAAACCAGAACGTATCTCAAACTTTTCAAAAATAAAAAGATTAAAATATATACCAGAATTAACTCAAAAAGTAATCAAGAAATTAAAAAATGAAAATTTTAAAATAGACATTGCATTATACAGGGTGAGTATCTCTTAGCGTAAAAAAAAAAATTGGGTGAAACTAGATCAAAAGTGTAGCCAAATGCCGCAGACCTCACCTTTCTATTCCAATCCGTTGCAGATATATGGTAAATAAACGATTTTTTGGAGGAAAGCATGTTTTTTACGATAAAAGCTGTAATATCTCCATTTTGTTTAAATATTTTTCAAATATTGATCACATTTTCGGATTTAGCAATAAATTTCCTATAAGATCGGAGTAATTTAACCTTGAATTTTACAAACTTGGGACCTAAAAAATATCTTTATCTTCACCTAATTTAGGGAAGTTACAATTTCTTATAATACTTCAGCGCTCACTGCTTTTCATAAAAACAATCCACAAAACTGCAAAGCTCTCAAAAACTTACAAATTTAATAACTTTCAAATGATATGTTAAAAGTAATGATTTTGTTTTAATTTCATGGAGAAATTTACTTTTGAAACCGAAAAAACATGGTGTTCTCATTTAGCATACAAATCAGGTACTTTGGTAAATAAGACATTATGATAATCGCTTGATGAAAATCTGTATTTTAAATAAAAGAAACACTTCATTAGAATAAAAAGCAAAGAAAAAATTTGTTAATTTGAAAATAAAAGAATCACTGTCAATAAAGCGCCGCCAGAGTCCGTTATTTTATTAAATTTTCAAAATGTCCTCCATTATTTCGAATGCAGCTTCTTGCTCTCTTTCTCACAGCCCCTACGGTCACTGCTAAAGTCAGACGCTGTTGCAATTTGGCTCCGGCCTCCAGAATTCTCGTCTTTAGGACCTCAATGCTGGTCACTTCTCTGGCATATACCTCGCTTTTTATGTAGCCCCACACATAAAAGTCCATTGGAGCTAAGTCAGGTGACCTAGCTGGCCAATGTATCACACCATTTCTACCTATCCAGGTCGAATATCGTTGGTTCAGCCATTCCCGTACTGCTGCCGAATGATGTGGAGGAGCACCATCGTGTTGGAATATTATGTTTTGCTGAACATCAAGTGGAATGTCGTGAATAAGTTGTGGTAGAATATTTTGTAAAAAATCCAAATAACTTTCTCCATTCAATCTGCTGGGCAAAAAATGTGGCCCAATGAGTCGGTCCCCTATTATCCCAGCCCACACATTCACTGTAAAACGATGCTGGAAAGATGCTTCTTGAACCATATGTGGGTTTTCAGCTGCCCAGTAGTGCCGGTTGTGGACGTTAAAAATTCCTTCCCTTGTAAAAAGAGACTCATCTGTCCATAAAATTTTCCTCAGAAACTGGTGTTCTTGAATGTCTCTATTTAAAAGCCAGCGGCAAAATTGTATTCTATGTACATGATCATTAGGTTCTAGCCCTTGTACTTGTGTGAAATGATATGGGTGAAAATGTTCTCGGTGCAAAATGTTGATAACTGACCTTTGGGAGATACCAATTTCACGGGCCAAGTCTCTTGATGAAACACTGGGATTTTCATTTACTATATCAATAATTTCCTCTTCGAGTTCAACATCATGAGGAACTTGTCCCAATTCTTGACGTAACTTATGAACGGAACCTGTTTCAGATAAACGTTGATGAGTTCGTGAAAACACTATCGTAGAGGGGAGGCGCCTATCTGGAAACCTAAGTTGGTACTCCCGCCGCGCTGCACTCGCGTTTCCATTACAAAAACCATACAAAAAATGTATGTCAGCGTACTCACCATTTGTGAACGTTGCCATCTTCGCAGGTGTATTGCCAAACAGAAAAAAATAATCCCAATAAATAAAATGGGCCCTCAAGCTAAGGATAAGCAATATTAGCAAGGGTCTTTCTAATGATAGTGACACTTTTATCTCTGTAGCTTCTTAATTTCCAAATCAAACTTTCAATCATTATATCAAAATAAAAATAAAATAATAAACAATAATCCCCTCCCATTTCAAAATAAACAGGAAAATAACTATGAAATAGCGATAATGTGCTTAGTACTGAGAGAGGTCAAAGTCGCTGTTGTTATTATGAATACCTGAACTGGCCTAAAATTTATGTCAATAAATATTATATTTTTTCTTTGCTTTTTATTCTAATGAAGTGTTTCTTTTATTTAAAATACAGATTTTCATCAAGCGATTATCATAATGTCTTATTTACCAAAGTACCTGATTTGTATGCTAAATGAGAACACCATGTTGTTTTTCGGTTTCAAAAGTAAATTTCTCCATGAAATTAAAACAAAATCATTACGTTTAACATATCATTTGAAAGCTTATTAAATTTGCAAGTTTTTGAGAGCTTTGCAGTTTTGTGGATTGTTTTTATGAAAAGCAGTGAGCGCTGAAGTATTATAAGAAATTGTAACTTCCCTAAATTAGGTGAAGATAAAGATATTTTTTAGGTCCTAAGTTTGTAAAATTCAAAAAATGTTTAAACAAAGTGGGGATATTACAGCTTTTATTAAAAAATCGTAAAAAACATGCTTTCCTCCAAAAAATCGTTTATTTACCATATATCTGCAACGGATTGGAATAGAAAGGTGAGGTCTGCGGCATTTGGCTACACTTTTGATCTAGTTTCACCCAATTTTTTTTTTTACGCTAAGAGATACTCACCCTGTATAACACAAATTCAAAATATAATAACACAGAACGAAATAGAACATATGAATAAGAAAGATATCATATATAAGATTGACTGCCTAGATTGTAATAAACATTATATTGGAGAAACTAAACAGAATTTATATAAAAGAATTAATCAGCATAAATACGGCACTAAAAAAATAAGCAAATCAAACAGTAATAAAACAGCCCTATTAGAACACGCACAAAAACTGAACCACAAATTCAATTTTAATAACGTTAAAATCTTGCAACACGAAACCAAAACACATAATAGAAAAATAAAAGAAGCGATATACATTAATAAAACAATCAATAATGCAATAAACTATAAAACGGACACAGATAAAATAGGATCTATATATGCTGGTATAATTAGTAAATTAATAATATAAGATTGGCCAACTTAGTACTAATAACAATAGTAGAGATTAGGATTGACCCTTGTACCCATAAAGTAGAAGAGTTATTCTATAGACAATGTAAATGAAACTGGCACGGTTTGTTAACACCAAGAGATTGTTTTAAAGGTAAATTTATAATGAAATATATTGTAGTAAATTGAAATTAGAATTGTATTGTTTTGATGTTAGAAAATGTAGTGTGATTATAGTAAATTGTAAATACTGTTTTCAGTCTGATGATGGGACCTTGTTTCCCGAAACATGTCACATGTTTTTACTATTAATAAAGAGGAGTGAATGCTTTGTACGAGTATAATACAATTATTTATCAATATTTATTTATATTATTCTTTTATATCAATGGCTAGGATATTCTACCACTGGAATTATTTTCGCTCTATATTTATAACTAAATTCAGAGATTTAAAATCAAATTATGAAATAATGTTTTAAAAATGTGTTTTATTAATATATATATTTTTTAAATTTAAAACATTTTAAACCCATCTGATTCTAATGAATACAAATTTATTAAAAACAATTCAAGAATCATTTATAATAAAAATACATTAAAAAAATAAGGGAAAAAAATACCACTATGATAAAAAAAATGTTGATTACTTCTATAAAACTAGCATATCAAAACACAGAACTAATAGAAATGAGTTTAATAGTAATACAGTAATAACATATTCATCACTAAGCTCTTGTGGCTTTAAAACTGACGGTGAGCTATAATAAACATTACAAAGAACATCATTCCAGAAAGTTCTCTCGAACAGCTACAAATGAAGATGTTTTTCATCTTATGGTGACTTCTGATCCCGTGATAAGTAATTCAAGACCGGATTATAAAAAAAGAAGAAGTTCCCATTAAATGATTCTCATTTACTGTTGTAGAAAAAAGGAACAATTTGAAATATTTTATTTCTTTACTTTTATTGTTTATAACTTTTTTTTTAATCTAATACAACGAGTGAATATAATCTTTTTTATTATTTCTGATATGATTTTTTTTTTTTTTTTTATCATTAGTTCATTATGTATTGAATATTAGTTTATTATATTGAAAAATATGAAGATCAAACTTCTTTGTTAATATAAGATTGATAATTGTAAATAACTGCCCAGTCCATTCAATAGAGCTCAACTGAAATTACTTTGTAAAACGTATTACGTAACATTTTTCAAATTATATTAAAAAAAATTTAATTTATTTCCAAATATAACTTAATAATGAATTTTAACCTAATTTAAGGAATCTTGGGTCTGTAATAGAGCTATATAGTAAATTTCATTCAATTTAGCTCCTAAAAAACATATAAAATAATAACAAACTTGATTTTTTTTTTCAAACTAAAAACATGGCTCATTGCTGATGATCAGATTGCTCTGGTTATAGTTTTATTCTATTCAGCAACTTAGATAGCATATGAATATACTCCAAACTTGATTTATTATTATTTTTTTACTTTTTGTTCTTAAATGTTGACCCTTTCTGATCATCTGATGAAGCTGATTATGGTTTCATTCAATTTAGCACCCCGTTTTGCCCCACAGGCTCCTCTACACCTACCTCATGACACAACCGACAACCAGTCTATAGAATGGACCCAACCAATGATAGATGCCTTTGAACGCACAAAAAGCGACCTTTGTCGAGCAACTCTTCTCGCATACCCTAGGCAAGGTACACCGCTCACGGTTACAACAAACGCTTCGGATACAGCTATTGGCGGAGTAGTCCACCAGATCCACCATTCGACGTTAGAGCCATTGGGTTTCTTCTCAAAGAAGCTTATACCCACGCAGCAGAGGTACTCTACTTATGACAGAGAGTTACTGGCCTTGTATGAAACCATAAAACATTTCAGATATCTATTGGAAGGCTGCACCTTTACCTGTTATACCGATCACCGCCCGCTTACTTACGCGTTTCAGCAAAAGACTGAGAAGGCTGCTCCAAGACAATCCAGACAACTCTCAAATATTTCTCAGTTCATCACGTCGGTCAAATATATCAAAGGCTTAGAGAATATAGTAGCCGACTGCTTGTCACGGATTGAAGCACTAGCGAACAATAGTTTACTGAATGAAACTGACATCGCCAAGGTTCAAATGGAAGACCAGGAACTGCCAAGGCTCCGCGACGCATCGACCAACTTAGTCCTAGCACCAACCACACTGCCAGGCAACTTGTCACTCTACTGCGATACGTCCCTTGAATACTTACGACCTTACATCCCCAAATCCTTAAGATCGGCAGTTTGCGCTAAACTTCACAATCTTTCACACCCTCTTCAAAGAAAAATCTCCTCTTCAGCATTTCACACCGCCAGATGAACGATTAGCCTTTATTCACATCGATATCGTTGGCCACCTACCGTTGTCGAACAGCTTGAAATACCTCTTGACATGCATTGACCGTTTCACTAAGCGGCCAGAAACCATTCCAATTGCTGACGGTCGCAAAAGCGTTCTGGACCCACTGGATTGGCCGTTTTGGGACACCTATTCAATTTGTAACTGACCAGGGTCGGAATTTCGAATCCGAACTTTTTCGTTCCTTAGCAGCTATCTCAGGAATCAAACTGGTTCATACAAAGGCATATCACCCGCAGTCCAACGGACTAGAGAGGTGGCATAGAACACTCAAGACATCACTAACCTGTAAGCTTTTGGAGACGCAAGACAGTTGGACAGAACTTCTTCCCGTCGTACTCCTCGGCCTTCGGACAGCCATCAAAAGTGATCATAATGCCTCTCCAGCCGAGCTCGTTTACGGATCTTGGTTGCGACTACCAGGTGATATCCGTAGCAAACTGGCACCGGATAAGGTGGAACCTCCTGACACCTACGCTCAACGGTTAAGAAGGAGGATGAGATCACTACGGCCTTCTGCCCTGACCTGGCACATCCAACCAACAGTGTTCGCTCACTCAGACCTCAACGGTTGCAGCCACGTATTCTTACGAGATGATCAGGTTAGACTCCCACTGCTGAACAATCCAAAATATTGAGTCTGAGATCCTCGAGTTGTCGATAAAAGAAATTTACATTTCATTGACTATCAGCATTAATATGGCCAGTAAAGTACGGAACTTGAGATTTACCTTTTCACTGAAAGGAGCTCACACTTTTACACCTTCTTCAGAACTTTACAATAATTTTTTGTCATTCCTAGGTTGTTTCAGAAATAGTTAAAGTCGTCGGGACTATCAAATTTAAACTGTTTTTTCGTAATTAGATGTCACTCTGGGCTAAATTAAGCTTTCCTGAATCATTCTTTCAGCGAACTTGTGATGTTTTACTGAGCTGTTTTCTAACTATTTTAGTTATTTTAAATTACTGCTTTCTGGTATCCAATAATAAGCAGGCATCAAACCCTAGTTTGAATCTTCTCACGATGCACCGATTTTTGAGGTATCCCACAAAAGCTTCATCTCTGCTTCACATGGCCGTAAAATAACACTGGTTTTCCAGGTCTTTTATTTTTCCGTAATTTTCTGGATCTCAAAAACAAGTATTTTTTAATTACACACTGAGAGCCGGTAAACTGAGTGGTTGGCGTTTAATACTTCATTGCTCTTTTAAGGCCATCATTGTTTGCTGTTCAATTTTACTTAACTTACTCCTGTACTAACGCCCTCTTACTAATGTGGAAGGTGAACTGATGTACTTTCATAAATATAATAATGTATTGAAGATAAATATGGATCAGTACCTCGATTTTACAGCATGAAAATTGATTTCGAGGCCAGACTAAAAAGACTATGTAATAGCTTCATTCGTTTTATTTTCGAGATCCTGAGCAACGCCCAGATTTTACAATGTTAAAGTTAAAGTGGCTCATCCCTTCTTATCGTTGTCAGTATTTTCTGACATTCTATCTCTTCTAAACCGCCCAATCCTAACATCCACTTTACATTTCCGAACTCCTTCAATTCATATCTTCAGTTCCTACCAGCCAAACCAGCTCCCGCCGATCAGACTTCTATACTCATGCTCATTGCTCAACTGCTTTCAACAGATCTTTCGTAATCCGATACTCTTCTCTATGGAATTTCATTCCTCTCACCATTCACAATTCAAATACCACTCCATTAACCACCTTCTATCCACCCAGATCCATAAAAACTGTCTATAGTTACTTTTTAGTTATATAAAATATTAACAGTTTATATACATGAAAATTTAATAATTTTCACAAACTAAATTTAAATTTTCTGTTACTTTTTAATAACTTTTTTTTTTGTACTTTATCATCATTACTTTTTATTTTATTCTAAAACAAACAGTATCACTTTAAGCTTCTGAAGGCCCTTGACTGTAAATTATTTTTTATTCTTAAGAGACTTAAAAAATGTTTTAAGATTAAGACCTACGCTAGGAAATGGACAATTGCAAATTGGAACTTGGAACGTGAGAAGTATATTTCAGCCCGGAAGAAGTAGAATGTTAGAGCAAGAGCTGATGAAATATAAAATGGATATTGTAGCTCTACAGGAAATAAGATGGAAGGAAGTCGGTATAGTGACATTTCAGGATTACACCATATTCAACAGTGGCAGCAAAACTAATATGTTAGGTACTGATTTTATGGTAAGAGATGCATTAAGAAAAGAGTGATTAATTATGAAGCAGTTAATGAGAGAATTTGTAGGATAAGATTGAAAGGAAGGTTTTTCAATGTACCAATGGTCAGTGTACATGCCCCTATAGAAGACAAACCAGAGGATGAGAAAGATGAATTTTATGGAGCACTCGAGAGAGTGGTTGAGAAAATCCCGAAGTATGACGTGAAAGTGGTTTCAGGAGATTGGAACGCGTAAATTGGTACGGAGAGTGTTTTCCATCCAGTTATTGGAAGACATAGCAAACACGATGATTCCAGTGATAATGTGATACGTCTAGTTGACTTTGCTGCATCAAGGGGAATCAGAGTGAATTAATGAAAGTAGCTACATACCCAAGAGCCCACGGTGAGAGAAAAATGATCCTGCAAGATGAGGAGACACGTAATTTCTTTTCGAGGAAAATTGAGGAAAAGTTGGAGAGCTTAGGGAATACGGAATCAATAGAAGAAAATTGGGATGCATTTAAAGATGCATTGAAAAGTGTAGAAACTGAGGTGCTGGGAGAAAGACAGCAGAAAATGAGAAACGATTGGTTTTATGCAGAATGTGAAAAAGCAATTAGAGAAAGAAATTGTGCTAGAATAAAAATGTACAAAGGAAAACAAGAGCTACTACAGAGAACTATAAAAGAAAGAGATTGATCGTAAAAAAGCTGTGTAGAGAAAAAAAGAGGGTTAAAGAGAGAGAGAGAAACTTGAGATGATACAGGAGGAATTCAATATGAGGAACAATCGGAAATTTTATTGGGGTGTTAAAGAAATAAGGACAGGATATGCACCAAGGGCAGCATTTTATAGAGACAAAGAAAGAAATCTATTAGGAAATAACAAGGATATTTTAGATAGGTGGGTTGAATATTTTGAAGACTTATTGAGTGTATGCAGGATAGAGGGTAACAGATATACAGAAGAGCCGCAGCAATGATGGAATGAGGAGGGAGTTGATGAGGAGGAGGTACCACCAGATCAGAAAGAAATAATAGAGATAATTGGTTCCCTGAAAAATCATAAATCCTCAGGTCTTGACGAAATTTCGGCTAAATTTCTCAAGTATGGAGGACAGGCAGTAACCACGCATATATACAATTTAATAAGGGATATATGGATTCAAGAAAATATTCCAAAACACTGGTGTAAAGCTATCCTTTGCCCGATCTATAAGAAAGGCGATAGAATGACATGCGAAAAGTACCGTGGAATAGCGCTCCTATCAACTGTATATAAGGTGTTGTCTATTGCAATCAACCGGAGATCGGTAAGGTGGGCTGGGAGAGCCTTAGGAGATTATCAGTGCGGTTTTAGACAAGGAAGGTCCACAACTGTTTTAATATTCTCTTTAAGGCAGATGTTGGAAAAAAGTCATGAATATAACATAAGTCTACATCATCTTTTTGTAGATTTCAAGCAAGCATATGACTTAGTAGATAGGGGAAAGGTGGCAAGGGATATTAGATCTCTAGGTGTTCCATCAAAGTTAGTAAGATTGCTTGAAATGACCTGGAAAGAAACTAAGTTTCAGGTAAGGGTTGGTGGAACATTATTATTTTTTTTTTTTTAAACCTTTTATTGCGTAATTATTACAATCTGCCACACCTGTGGGCAATAAGTAATATAGATGACGTATGATCACATTCACACATTATATACAATGAAAAAAAAACAAAAAACAATAATAGTGAAATAAAGTAAATAATGAATGTAAGAAAAAGAGAAAAGAAAAGAACTAGCCTATACATAAACAATATAAAATATACTATATACAAAATGAAATACTAAAAATTTAAAAAAGAAAAGAAAAGAAAAAAAAAGTAAAAGATAAAACAAAGGTAAAAATACAATTATACTCTATTTACAATTAACACTCATCCTAGAGATCGCTCCACCAGACCCGTCTCTCCACTTGTAAAGGGACAAGCCAGGTACAGAGAGAACCCAGCTCTTCTCTCTCAGCTGCGTCACTGGTGTAAAAAAAAAACCCAGTGGAGGCTAAGTGAGAGCGCTATCACTCCGGGCATGAGTGGTGAAGCTGGCCATTGCCAGAACTCCTATATAAATAATTTTACAAAAGATCTCGGGGCCAGTGCCGTTTTAGTCTGCGAGGGGGGTTATCAGGATGGGTGGAGGCGGATAATGATTGAGCTAGTGGGTTAGGGTGAAAGGAAAGGTTGCAAAGGTTGCGATGGAATTTTGAAAATTTAATGGGTATAAGGTCGAGGACGTATGGTATATTCAGATCATTATGTAGGGTTTTGTTGGAAACATAGTAAGGAGCATTTACTATAGTTCAGAGGATTTTGGATTGGAAAGATTGAATGCGTTTGATATTCGACTTTTTTTCTGTCCCCCATAGTTCAAGTCCGTAAGTCCAAATAAGTTTGATGATGGTCTTGTATATGAGAAGTATGTTTTCAATGGAAAGATGGGATGTCCTATTTAGTAGTCTATACGATTGGCTGAAGCGTCTGTTAAGTTTTTGTCTTTTGAGCCGAGTATGAGGGTTCCATGTAAGTCTTTTGTCTAAGTAGAAACCAAGATACCGAACTGTGTCATCTTTAGGTAGTGGAATACTATTGAAGTAAATAGGAGGACTGGATTTACGGCGGAGGGTAAAGGTTATATTGGTGCATTTAGATTCATTTACTTTGATTTGCCAGTTGTTGCACCAGTCTTCAATCAGGGATAAGTGAGTTTGGAGATTATGGGATGCTATTAAAGGATCTGTATGGGATGAAAGGATAGCAGTGTCATCAGAAAATGTTGCAAGGAAAGTATCAGGAGTAGTAGGGATATCTGCTGCATAGAGGATATATAAAACTGGACCTAGAACGCTGCCTTGTGGAACACCAGCCTCTATAGAATAGCAGTTAGAGTATTCCGGAACATTATTTAAAGAATTCGAATTGACTAGCGGCCTAAGACAGTGATCCTCTGTCGCCCATAATATCCATTTTGGTCCTTGACAAAAGCGATTAGAGCTATAAAGATATATCCCGAAGGAGATATTTATAATAGACTCACCCAACACATGGCTTGGGACATGCGGATGACGTAGTCATGACAGCATGGTCATTTCCTGCACTTTCAGGAATGTTGGAAGAGTTTGAAACGTCGGCTATGAGAAATGGATTGACCATCAATTGCAGCAAGATGGAATACAAGGAGACTTTAAGATGCCTACAAGGATATGGAGATAAAGAAGTACAAATTAATGGGCACACATTTAGGCGCTGCAACACGTTTTAGTACTTAGGATCTCTAATAACAGAAAAAAATGATATGAAATTAGAGATCAAAGCAAGAATAGCGGTTGACAGAAAATGCCTTTTTGCCCTAAGTAAATTTATGAGGTCTCGATCTGCCAAAATTGCGTTCTACAAAACTGTAATAAGACCTGTGATAACTGTGACTTATGGAAGCGAGTGTTAGGTGCTGACACAAGAGAATGAGAGGTTGCTGAGGATTTGGGAAATAAAGGTCCTCAGAAAAATCTTGGGTCCGGTAAATAACCACGGGAATCGGAGAATAAGAACCAACCTGGAGCTGGAACAATTGTTCGGTGAATCCAGCATCATTTCAAAAGTCAAAGTAGGCAGATTAAGATGGCTCGGTCATGTGCAAAGGATGGCGGAAGATAGACTTCCAAAAAAGATGATTAACAGCAGGCCGGGAGGAAAAAGATTGAGAGAAAGACCAAAACTGAGATGGCTGGACAATGTTCAAGATGACCTACGAAAACTGGGAGTGAATGGTTGAAGGAGGAAGGCGGAAGATAGACAGGGATGGCTGTCTGTACTGAAGGTCCGACTTGGACTGTAGCGCTCAATTATAAGTACATATAAATAAAAGAGACTTAAAATTCCAGAATAAACAAAGAACTTTTTAATGATTATGATTATTATTATTAAAGAAGATTTACTTCATTCTTTTGTTAATTTATTGTCACGTAAAGCAATGTTTTATACGAAATCAGGTTTAAAATAGTTATTTGGTCACTTTCTTATTTTTTACAGATTTAAAAATATTTAATATTATCTAAATAATTATTTAACAATTATTCATTTAAATAAGCTAATTTATTTATGTGTTTTTGTTTTTAATATGTCGCTCACTTGCTGCAACAAAGACATAACTCAAAAACTTTAATTTTGCTAAAGGACAGTCTTGTAAATAATGTACAGGACGATCTGTAGACATACAATAATGACATATCCTGCTCTCTTAGTGAATAACTGAAGCTCAAATATAACGTTCATCCGACTAAAACTTCATTGGTGAATGGTTCATTATACAGTAAAAAGCTAGGCATAACTCGTTCGTTTTTGAGTTAGGTCGTTGTTGCAGCAAATGAGCGATATGTTACCAAATGATAGTATTTCCTAATTCATAAATTATTTATTTGGCAATGGCCCCTTCATTTCGTTCCCAACAGAACCAAGATGACTGAAATGTCGTGCGGGTATTGTATCATAAAGCGCCTTCCCATTAACGAACTAGTAGACGTTAGTGAAGTTAATTTTTATTTTATTTGTTTTACATTTTGATATAATTTGTAACTTTTCGTGTCACATTCCGTTTCATTTTTTAAAGCAGGACGATATCATTTGAAACCAAGGTTTGAGGTCTAACTTTTCCTATTACGTGGTGACACTAGTGATTTTATCAGTTAACATCTAACATAAGAAACCTGCAGAGAAACATAATAACAAAGAGGCATTTCCTAACATATAGGCACAGAATACAGAATATAGTAGAAGAGGCAGAGGGACTAATGCCGTAAGGTTCCCGTGGCTCCAGTTCGGCCGGCTCTCCCCCACCACCTTCACCCCGGGGTAGTTCCACCTCAGGCTTATTTACTTTATCATCTAATATTATATTATTTACTTTATCTAATATATAGGCTTCAACTCTTACCAATTTTATTAGATTCCATCTAATTGTTCAGAAATTTATCACATTCATGCATAGTTAGGTAGTTTAGGAACGAAAATAAAACAAAATATTACCAAAAGAAAATTACTAATTTTATTAATTTTCGATCTTATTTTATTTTTATGTATGTTATTATAGATATTGTTCGAAAAATGGTGGATTCGGACATTAAAAAATATCATTCCGATCGATCTGATTAAAAATGAGTCATGAGCCATCTTCTAAAAAATGTGAAAATCTAGAAAAAACGTTTCTCCCAAGGTATTGTTTTAGAAGTAACAACGAAAGCAAATTTTCTATTCTCTATTTAATTCGTTTATTTTCTTTTTCTTTACACAGTTTTTGTAGACTGTTTTGTAGGCACAGTTTTTCTTCTTATACCGCAAAACGTTTCGGCGTAGGTTTTAAATTTGTTTTTTCTTTTCAACCTGTTTTTTTTTTTTTTTTTTTTTTTTTTGTAGTAGAAAGTGAATTTTCAGTGAAGCTTAATGAATCAGCTGTACTTCGAAGCTGTACAGATCTTTCATCAAGTTGTTTTTTTGAGCTCGTTTATGTTTTTATTAGTGATCTCTAACATTTTTTAAATCTCTTTTTATGTGGAGACCTAATATTTTTCAACGGGGTCGCAAGCCTTTTTATTGGCCCCCTTTCCTAAAAAAAAAAAAAAATTCAACATTAAACATTAAGTTTAAATACCTACGTATGTGGGTAAAGCAGGGGGAAAGCGTAAAAAGTTATATATACCTTAATAATCGTCTGTCTCAAATGATCTGGGAAATCAAAAAACCGACTGAATCGCACCTTTCTTTAGATTTACTCGAAATGAAGAAGGTCTGTCAAAATCGTCCTCTTTAAAATGTTTTTAACAAATAACACTTGTTTTTGTTGGCTATTTTTCTATTTCTATTTTTCTTGCCTTAGAGCTTGAACCCACTTATTTCGTTCCTCTTCAACTGAAGTGAAGCTGAGGAAACAATAAAAGGTAAAATTGGAACTGTTTACCTTTTAAAGATTTATTCAAATCTAAAACTATATTATTGATGTAAAACGTCTTCTTAAGGTGTTAATGTTTAACATTCGAAAATAGTTTTCAAATAAAAATAATTTCAATAGAATTGACAATTAATTTATCAATCCTAATTGAATATACAGAATATTCTGTATTATGTGGTTACAATACCTAGTAACCACATAATACAGAATATTCTGTATATTCAATTAGGATCGATTGTGATTGATATATTGTTAATATAGGGGAGTTTAACAATAAAGTTAAAAAAGCTCCACAATAAACATATTTTTACTATGGCGAAAGGGAAGAAAGATTTGTTTTTCAATTTCTCAGTTTCTCAATTGAAAAACTAAACTGTGTACGTTTAATATGTACCAGTGAAGGGTTATTGGAGGGTTTAAATCATTGTTGGACTCTTTCCTAGAACATCCAAACGCGGCATAACACGACATTTTTTAATCCAGTTGAGAAATAAAAAAAAAAAAAAAAAAAAACACATACCCACAACAGAGACCTAACAATTACCAATTGTTCCAAATAAACACGGGACAAGCAGTGGTACTGATAGGACAGCCGGGGTTAAGGTGGTGGGGATAGCGCTCCTTGCCGGAAGCCTTCTCCCCCCACCTACCCACCGCTTCTATTATATTCTGTATTATGTGCATATAGGGCGAAATTTAGCAAGTGAGATAATTATTATCAAATGTAAAAAAATTAAAATATATCAAAATTGCGACAAAAATCACATTTTCTCACAACTTGTCAATGAAAAAAGAATGTTCAAAACAATTCGAAATATAAAAAAAGTAAGATGAAAAACAAACTTGAAGCAACACAGGAACTTTTTTTAGGAGTTTTTACAGTATTGTTAATATTAATATATTATAGCTATATTCATTCTAGGAATACTATTATATCATTATCAATATAATAAATGCTACAATTTGATCGATTTGTGTGTCACTTTTATATAATAATATAAAGATTATTAATTAATATTTGTTTCAACATTAGACTACCACAGCTAATATTTCACTAAATAGGATTGACTAATATTCTTCTTATTTTTTCAGCTTCCTGCGGATTCAATACCTCATGATTACTTAAAATATATGAAGTACCTTCCTACAGACATATCTCCTCGTATTTGTGGCCTAACCGAAAATTACGGCCAAGTTATAAAAATTAGAGAAGGTAATGAGGTTTTGAGCCAGCTGAGGTTGTTGCAACCACCGCTAGTAAGGCCACATAACCAGGACTATCGCAACACTATTAAACTAGGGCAGGCCATCATCGACTATATACCATCGCTGGAACCATCACTAATAGAGTTTATTGAGTTGTGAGTATTAATTTTACACTTCGAGAGAAGTAAAAGTTAAGGGGTTTCGTGAAATATGCAAATTACCTTTTACTGCACAATATACCCAAGCTCATCAAATATTATTTGGAAATGTAACAATTATTTGAAAAAATGTAAAATATAAGATTATAGTACTATATAACGTATATTTAATAAAAATAAAAAATAATGTATTGATATTGATTTTAATACAGTGTAGAAGTCATGAAATAACTGAAATAGGGTCCTCTCATTGTTTTAAGCTTTTTTTTTTTCAGTTAAAGAAATAAGTGAAAATAAAAAAGCTTAAGCTATATATTCTGCTAATAAAGTAATTTATCTTAACTTGCAATCACAAATAAATCATATGCTTTGATATTTTGTGTTAATGTAGTATAATATACTATTTCCCTACACCCTCAGGTTCTTTGCAATATTTTAAAATGTTTCATGGTAATTGAGTGTTTGAGGAGGACGTAAGTTGGGTCAGTTCCAACATGAATAGCACAGGCCAACAAAAAAAATGTTTTTGAAGACTTTTTTCACTTTCATGGCTGATTTTTATAGATTTTTGTGTGCTGAATCCAAATCTAGTCTTAGTATTTTTGTATCACCCATAGTTTTTGAGAAATTTGGTTTTTTATATAATTTAAAAAAGCATATATAACTGATTCATATAAATATAAAGCGTTATATAACTGTTTCATGAGGCCTAACTTTATATGTAGAGGTGGTAAGAGAATGTTTCTAGGATCTACAAGGTGTTTGCGGAGAATATTCTTCTCGCCGGGTTTTAAAAACTCCCTCACAGGCCAGTTGAAATGAAAAAAATAATCTTTATTCTGGGACGTATTGTCCCCTAAGAATAACAAAATTGTGTCATAAAATATTACAATAGTCTGGCATATATATTTTCATACAAAGGTATTTATATATGAGGAACAATAGACATGCAAATACAGTTAAGTAAATAATTGTTTAAATAAATTTAGTAAATAAGATAACATAAGAAGGATGAATGAAATAATACTAAAAAAATAAAATAAAATAAATAACCCTGAGAAAATGAGAAAAGATATATACAGAGAATGAACAATGTCTATATGTACATTGGATGAAGAAAATATTTACAGAGATTACGATATATACTTATATACACTGCACTCATTCACTTATACACCTATACACACAACTATACACATATGAATTGTCGATAGATAAAATTTCTTTGTTTAGGAAAAACATTTAAAGTAAGAAATAAAAATAACAATAAGAAAAAGAATTTTTATAAAAAAATAAATAAAATGATTATTTACCAATGCGGAACAAATAAAAGATTATTATTATATGAAAGAAAATTTATGAGTCAATTCACCGGTATCAAATTTATTAGATTTGATCATATTTAATAAGAATTACTGTTCATATTGACTGGCATCTGACTGGGATAAGAGGATATATTGGAAAAGGAGTGTTTTAAATGAGCTTAAGGAAGGGGCATGTCTTATTTCAGGAGGGAGGGTGTTCCAGAGGGTAGTGGATCGGGCTAGGAAGGAATGCTGGTATAATGTTGTTCTATGGAAAGGCAAGTATAGGTCAGAGGAACGTGATCTTGTTGTGAATCGGGAGTAGAAGGAAGACTTAAATTTCAACAGATTATAAATGTAGGATGGGCGATGGTGATAAATGACTTGATAAAGGAATGAACCTAGTAAGTATGATTTGCGGGTGGATGGGTAGAGCCACTTCAAGTCCATGTACAGGTGTGAGACTTGGGAACGCCTCGGGGTTCCAAAAACAAATCGAACAAAGCAATTCATAATTCGTTTTAATCTCTCTTGGAGACCCACAGAGAGGCCCCCAAACACTACGCAGCCATAGTCGAAGAGAGGAAAGATGAGCGAGGAAACTAGGAGTTTGCGAGTGGCTTGGGGGAGGAAATGACGGGCACGATTGAATAGTTTCAGGGTTCCAGTGAAAGAATGGAACCACTGGATAGCGCTGTTAGAAAAGTTTAAAGATTTTAGTTTTGAAAATAGGATAGAATGGTCAATGGAATCAAAAGCCTTGGAAAAATCGAGGAGTATAAGGACGGTCAGTTTTTTTTCTGCACCAATGTTGATCCCTTGCTCTACTGCCCCATTTACACAAAATACATGGAAATTTGGTAAAACCACCTTGCTGACCATGAAGCATGCATGTTACTTTCAAGTCACCACTTATCATCCAACCATGAGCCGAATAGCCAATTTTATTCAACACTATTTCTAGGTTTTCATAGCTCTCTTTCATATGTACAGAATGGCCAACAGGTATAGATGCACAAGTTTTACTATTGTGTGATAAAGCAGCTTTTAAACTAGTTTTGGAAGAATCAATAAACAGCCTCCAGTCGTCTTTTTTGTATTCAACACCAAATTCTTTGATCAGACCTGGAATGTCTGAGCAGTACACTAAATCACCTTCTTGTTCAAAAAATTTCGAAAACTGCTGCTCTCTCTTCCTATACACATATGCTAGTTCCAACTGCCAACAAGTTATTTTCCTTTAGTCTAGAAACAAGCAATTCAGCTTTTTCTTTTGTCAACCCAAGATCCCTAACTAAGTCGTTAAGCTCAATCTGAGTAAACAGTTTAGGCTCTATATTTGCAGTAGCACACTGGAACTCTTCATCATCTTGCTCATCCATATCTATATCTGTTTCAGCAGTGCTCCTAACTCTTCTAAATCCAGCACAAATTATTTTACAATTTCATTTGTAGTATACAGGGTAAGTATCTCTTAGTGTAAAAAAAAAAAAAAAAAAAAAAAAAAAAAAAAAAAAAAAAAAAAAAAAAAAAAAAAAAAAAAAAAAAAAAAAAAAAAAAAAAAAAAAAAAAAAAAAAAAAAAAAAAAAAAAAAAAAAAAAAAAAATGGGTGAAACTAGATCAAAAATGTATCAAAATACCGCAGATCTCACCTTTCTATTCCAATCCATTGCAGATATACAATAAATCAAAGAATTTTTTGAGAAAACCACGTTTTATTCCATAAAAGCTGTAATATCTCATTTTTTTCAAATATATTTCAAATTTTGACCACATTTTCGGATTTAGCATTAAATTTTCTATAATATCTGAGTACCTGTAACCTTGAATTTTAAAAACGTGGTATCTAAAGAACAGCTTGATCTTCACTTTATTTGGGGAAGTCACAATGTCTTATATTACTTCAACGCTCACCGTTTTTCGATAAAAACTATCCACAAAACGTCAAATCTCACAAAAACTTGCAAATTTAATCAGTTTCCGAATGATATGTTAAACGTAATGATTTTGTTTCAATTTCAAATTTAAATATTTACTTTTGAAACCGAAAAAACATGGTGTTCTATTTTGGCATACAAATCAGTTACTTGTGTAAATAAAACATTATGAAAATCTCTTAATGAAAATGTGCATTTAAAACATAATAAACTCTTCGTTAGAATAAAAAGCAAAGAAAAAAAATATTGTTTAATAGAAAATAAAGGAAAACTGTTAATAAATCGACACTAGATCAGAGGATCTTATGTTATTACATTTATTTATTTATTATTATTATTTAGGATTTATTTTATTAGATTTTCAATTTAATGGTCAAAATCCAATGATAATGAACATAGACCTCAATTTCGCCATTAGCTTTTGAATGCAGATTGTGTTGAAAAATACTACTTTTTGAGGTGGATTTAATGGGCAGATGAGTCTGTTTTTACAGGGGAAGGCATTTCTACCTATCCATGTATATCGCTGGTTTTTTATCTAGTTTCACTTTTTTTTTTTTTTTTTTTTTATTTTTTTTTTTTTTTTTTTTACACTAAGAGATACTCACCCTGTATAGAAGCTGTTGAATTCTGTAATAAATCAAAAAAAATAAAAAATTGATGTGCAAATGTGAAACAATGGGAGGTGATACGGCTTTATGAAATGAAATGAAAAATAAACTTTATTCTGGGACAGACTGTCCCCTAAGAATAATTAAAGTGCACAATAAAAGGTACAATTGTCTGGCTGAGATTAGTTAAATCAGGACATCAGTAGTATAATTAAATTAGGAGAAAAAAGTAGAGAGAAGAAATAAAAAATTAAAAATTAAAGTTAATAAAAAATTTAAAAAAATAAAAATAAATAAATAGATAGAAAATAAAAAATAAAATAAATAAAAACAATCAACAGTAAAAAATTTAGCACACTTATGTACATTTACATATTATTTACAATTTTGTGGAAGATTGAAAATCGAGGAGATGGATAAATAAAAGATGTTTAAAGGAAGTTAAGGATGAGGCTTTGGGAATATGGATAGGTAAGGAATTCCAAAAAGAGGTAGCACGGATAACAAAGGATTTTTCAAAGGTGGCAGTTCTATGTGAGGGGGTATATAGGTTGGAAGGTTGGGATCTTGTATTCAGGTGGTGAATGGAGGAACGCAGAGTAAGTAGGTCTAGGATATAGGAATGTTTATTGGTTTTTAATGACTGGAATAGGAAAGTGCCGAGGAAGTATTGCCGTCGAAAATCGGGGAAAAGCCAACCTAGCTCTTTGTCCCGGCAAGATACGCGAAACCGTCTGTTGACCCCAAAGATAAATCTTATGAAACAATTCATTAGTCTCCTCAGTCTCATCTCTAGCTCAACAGACAGCCCCCCATACACCAAGCATCCGTAATCAAAGTGAAGGAAAATGAGAGAGGATACCAGAAGTTGGCGGATACTTCGGGGAAAGAAGTCGCGATGTCTTTGGAGCTGTTAAAGGATCATGATTGATTTTCTGGTTATTTGGGAAATGTGGTTATTCCAAGATAAGTGTTAATCAAAGAAGATTCCGAGGTTTTTGATGGAAGTTTAAAATTGAATTGTACGGTTGTTGAGGTAAAGTAATGGATAGTAAGGAAAGGAATTAAGGGTACGTTTTGAACCGATAAGGATAGCCTTGCTTTTCCCTGGATTCAGGCGTAGCTTATTTTTCACTGCCCATCCGCTGATGTTCTCAATATCATCCTGAATCTTACGAGATGCTTCTAACATGTCTGAAGGATGGAAGGATAGGTAGATTTGGAGGTCGTCGGCATACAAATGATACTGGGAGTGGCGTATAACTTGGGGTAGGTCATTAATATAAGCAGAGAAGAGGATAGGTGAAAGGGAGAATCTTTGAGGAACACCTCTTGTTAAAGGTAGTGAGGATAAGGGAGGTTTGTTGGGAATGATAACTGTTTGGGAACGGTGAGACAAGAAGGAGCGGAACCAGCTTAAAGCACTGTTGGATAGGGAAAGGTTATGTAATTTGGAGAGGAGAATAGCATGATCGGCGCAATCAAACGCTTTTGAAAAATCGAATAGGACAAGGATTGCTATTTGCTGTTGGTCCATGGAGGAATAGAGGTCTTGGGTTATCTTTAATAGGGCAGATTGAGTGGAGTATCCTGAACGCAAGCCTGATTGGAGAGGTGTGAGGAGATCTTTGTGCTCGAGGTAGGTAGAGAGTTGTGAATGGACTAATCTTTCCAGTGGTTTTGACAGGTTTGACAGAACGGAAATAGTCCTAAAATGGGAAGCTAAGGAGGGGGAGGGGGTTTTATTCAGCGGGCGCACAAGGACATTTTTCCAGGCAAGGGGAAAAGTGGAGTTTTGTAAGGAAAAGTTGTAAATGTGTAGAAGGGCGGGAAGAATGGCAGGAAGACTGAGTTTAATCATTTTTACTGGAATTTGATCAACACCATAATCATTGGTTCGGGATTTGAGTACGGAAGTGATTAGGTCATTGGGAAGAATATAAAGAAAATAGAAGTTATCGGAATTGAATGATGTTTGAGGAATAGGGTGTGTTAGGGGTAAGGGATTAATTTGTGGCTCGTTAGGAAGGGGATTAGCGAAAAAATAGTTCATCAGGGGATATAGGGAAGTTGGTGCAGGGGGTGGAGCCGGCAATAGAAAATTTTTTTAGGATTTTCCACTTAGACTTAGGATCAGGAGCTTGGGATAGGATATTATTGAAATACTGTGCCTTGGCACGTTTGAAAGTGGAGTAGTCCTCTGGAATTCGAGTTCGCTTGAAGCACCTCCTAGCAGCGTCTCTTCTCTTCATCAATTCTCTAATTTCTGGGCTAATCCAGGGAGCGGGGGACCGTCAGGAAAATGGATGTCTTAAGTGGTGATAGGTGATTGAGGAATGAAAGGAGATTTGATGAGAGGCATTCAACCATCTCATCGATAGAGTGAGAAGAAGATACGGGCTCTAAGGAATGGGATAACGTGTCAAGTAAAGGATCTATACTTTCAGGAGTTAAAGAGTCGAGATTTCGCCAGGAAAACTGCTTAGGGAAAAAGATGGGTGTAGGAATGTTATAGGATATCTGAAAGAGATCATGGTAAGACAGAAATGGCATTGGATTCTTAGGTGAGTCAATGATTATGAGGTCTAGTAATTTATCCGTAAACTGGGTATGATGGGTCAGTTGAAAAGGAATAATGAATAGGTCAAGGGAGTATATCAATTCTAGTAAGTATGTCCTGTCAGGAGAGTCAGAAAGCAGATTAGTGTTGAGGTCACCTGCTATGATTATGTTATTGTACAATGGTACATATGTCAGGAAAGAGGATTCAAATGTTGGATATAATTTAACTTGAGGAGGGCGGTAGACAACGACCTAAAGGAGTAAGGATGAGTTAAAGGAGATTTCTGTGAATATATATTCTATGTGTAGAGAATCAGGAGAGGGTGATTTGAATCGGGTTTTAACTCTCTTGCTATCATGAACGTACAAGCCGACCCCTCCACCTTTTCGGTCCGCACGGTCATGACGAATGAGTGTATATTCAGGTATGTTTACTGAGGAACAAGGGATACTTGGTTTGAGCCAGGTTTCTGATACGGCGATTATATGGTAGGAATTATGAAGGAAGTGGTGAAGGAATTCATCATAGTGAGCGATGAGGGATTGGGAATTAACGGGGCAGGTTAAAAGGATATTAGTCATGAGAGGAGAGGGAAGAAAGTAAATTATAGGAAAGCACATAATGTACTGGGAAAGTAATTAAGGAAAAAGGAACATTTCGTGGTTTTACTTCTAAAAGAAATAAAAATATAAATATCGAATATAAATTTAAGAATTTAATATTTGAAAGCCATAACATAATTAATAAACCAAAAAAAAGTATGTGAAACTGAAAATTAAAAATATAAATTCCTGAATTGAAAATAAATAAAAATATTTTTCTGTGATAAAAATAAAAAATATAAATTCCTGAATTGAAAATAAATAAAAACATTACTCTGTGGTAAAAATTAAAAAAAATCTAAAAAATAAAAATAAAATATATATCCATGCAAAAAAAAAATTAAATTGGGTGAGAACTGTAAATTGACGGTCAGTCAAAAATGTCTAAGTCCTTTTTTTCATTTATGAAGACTACTGGGTGACCATCATTGCGCCGACATCTCACACGCCCTCCTGCGAACCACACGTATTTAACCTTGCCGGTTGCCTTCTTTTGTCTCGCCAGCCAGGATTATTGCGCGCCATCTTCTCACCTATAAAAATTTTCTAATCACTGTCCCATCCAAGGTGTCGCGTGGAGAAATCTCTTTTAACCTTTCGGAGTCGGATGACTACATCACGAACAGTCCTCCGAACGAAATGTGCGATAATAGGCGGGGGCCTGGGGTCTTCTCCTCTAGGTCGTTTTCGCTCCACATAGTCTATATCGTCTACTCCGAGCTTAACGCCCAGAGCAGCTCCTATAGGACAAATAATGCCCTCTATGGTTTCTCCGGTTTTAGTTGGAATGCCCCTTATTTCAATTGAATTTGATAAATTATATTGTTCTAGATAATTTATTTTTATTTCTAAATTTGATACCTGGGTTTTTAAGGAAATGTTTTCAGTGAGTAATTCTTCTATTATTTTTTCCTGCTTCAAGGCAATTTCTTCCATTTTCTTTAGTCTCTCACTATTTTCAAATACCAAATCACCCTGCTTTTTTAGTCGTGCATGCTTGGCCAAAATCTCCAAAGCATAAAAAAACGTAGGGAAAACATGGCTCCTTCATTCAAACAAACACAGCTCCTAAACGGTACGTCCTAACGACAAATATTATATAAAAACAAAACATTCTTCATTAAATTTCTGATAAGAGAACTGTTATAAAATTTTCGACCCGAGGAACACCAATAGAGCTACAGAGAGCCAAAAAAGCCTCAACACTTAAAAATGTAGGGAAAATATGACTTCTTCATTCAAAACAAAACAGATACTAAACGGTAGGTCCAAACAAAAACAAATGTATAACAAAAATATGTTATTCATCACATTTTTGAAAAAAAAAAAATACAAAAATATTTATTTATTTAAATTTCGGATCAACAATAAATGTTAAACACGAACTGTTTGATAAATAAATGTTATAAACCAAGTATGTCTTGGTAAGCCATAGGCTTTAATCTGCTTGTTATTGATATTCCTAAGTTATACTCCTTAGCTCCAGATGCGACATGGAGAAGCTCATGGTGTCGTCTTGTGAGCCTGTTAAAGACCTCTTCATGTCGATCAACTCCTAGTTCCCGGTGAAGCTGGGAATTCCTTATAAACCAGGGTGCGTTAACCGCCATACGCAGAATTCTGTTTTGGAATGTCTGTAGTCTCTTTGTGGTTAATTTTGAAGTGTTATACCAGGCAGGACAGGAGTAGATCAGTAGGGGCCGCAGCATGGTTTTGTATACTAAGATAGCAGTTCTGTGACGAAGCAAGGATTTTGAAATCTGTTTCTAGTTTGTTTTTTTCCGGTAGTGGAGGTTCAAGAGATAAGTCGCTCTGTTTACGTTTTAAAACTCTTCTGTTCTAAAAAAAAAATTTCAAATTTATTAAAATCCAATAAAAAAAATTATAAATAATACAATTTTGACCTGAGGGTTGTTTTGAAAACAAATGCGATGGAAACCGATTGAACAGCTTCGTATTACAAATAAGGTCTGAAAGGAAATAATTTATCAAAATCAGATTCAATGAAATTTTGACGAAAAATCAATTAAATTATTTTTTAGTTTAATAATCCCAAAAAGTTTCTCTTGCAGTACTAATAAAGCCTAATAATTTTGTATCAGGAGAGAATTTCATTTTGTAAGCGGGCATTTTAACTGTGTGCATTTGACTAATAAGCTGATGCTCGCTGTTAATTCGCAGGAATACTTTAAATTAGTTTTTAAATGGAAAACATTTATTATTAATAAATTATGATTATTGTTAAGATTCCGATTGGACTATAAAAATCCACTAACGATTCATCTGAGAGAAGAAGGAATCAGATATTACCAACTACTTGAAGAGATTCGGTACAGTATAAAAAAAATGCTAAACGAATTCATTGGCGTTTCAATGGTCACTGCAGAATCTGATCTCGTTGCCGATTGCATTGTTAGACATAATGTTCCATGGAGTTGGCAAAAAAAATCATTCCCTACCTCAAAAGCATTGGGTATAACATTGCACATAAGTTATAAGATTGCTTCATAAAAGAATTAGCCAAACATTAAATAAAATTTATTTAAGCAATGAAAACGTCTTTTGAATAATTTAGATAAGTTAAATCTATATACTAAAAAATCAAGCAAGAGACAAAAATCATGATTGCTATGATAGGAAAATTTGAACATCAAGCCTCAGGTCCCTCAAATACCAGTCGACATTTAGGAATGAATAACATATAATCAATCACATTCATGATATTTCACACGAATAGTCGTTATTGTTTTAATACATACTAACAATATTATATCTACCCTAAACAGATCAACAAATGAACGCTGAATTGATGAAACGTTAATCAGGTAGTACTCACCTAGTACTTGAGATACAAATGGCTTTTTGTTTGAATCTTCCTCAAGTAACATGGATTTTCATTAACAGAAATAATAATAACAAAATCCAATCAGATCAAATATTAAAATATTAGGAGGTGGTAGCTGTCATAACACTTAAGAATTACTAACCTAGTGGATTTATGTGGGTTTACACACACACACACACACACACACACACACACACACACACACACACACACACACACACACACACACACACACACACACACACACACACACACACACACACACACACACACACACACACACATATATAAATACATTCAATATTCGATGGCCACCCCCTTTTTTTTTCACAGTTTTTGAAATTTTGAAACGAAACTCTCAGGGTCCAAAGTGTGTCAATTAAAGTTTCTTTTCAGGCTATAGTCTGCCTACTCCAATTCTTCTCCAGCGACCCTAACTTTTGAATTCCCAATGGTATGTGGTATTTTTTACGACGGATTTCGATAGAAAATCAAATCTCGAATCGATTTTATACCGGTGAATTTTATATATTTAATGGATATAATTTTTATATCCGGGACACCCTTTCGCCACAAATCGCGAAAAATCATATTAAGAAAATGAGCAGTCTAAAACTGGAATTGCAAAAATAAAATAAACTTTAAACAAAAATATGAAATTAAGTCCTTCCCCCGACTGGTACGACGAGCGGCGAGAACAGGTCGACTTGAAAGGTTTCCTCCCGAGAGGCTCAAATCATCGACAAGCCCGCAATGAAACTAATATCATTTATGTACTGGCTACGGTGGAAGCGCATCCTCATCGGATCATTCAAGACATAACCAGGGATACCCACTCAAGCATTGGAACGGTGTGGGTTCTAAAACAACACGGTATGAGGCGGTACCGCACTTCAACAGACTCTAACTCTCTAAGATGCTGAAAGACTGAGGCGAAGGTTCTGTCATTAAATGGGTTTCCCTGGCTATGTTTCGAATGCTCCGATGAGGATACGCTTCCACCGTAACCAGCACATAAATGATAATAGCTTCATCACGGGTTTGTCGACTATTTGAGCCTCTTGGGGGAAACCTTCCAAGTTGACCTGTTCCCACCGTTTGTCATACCAGTCGCAGGAAGGTCTTAATTTCATATTTTTGTTCAAAGTTTATTTTATTTTTGCAATACCAGTTTTAGTTATATTAGAGCCAAAACCTCCTGTAATTGAATTTTTTTTTTTCAATAAACAGCAACAGTTTTAAACAGCTTATTTTCTTTAAATGATTTTTCGCGATTGTTGGCGAAACGGTGCCCCAGATAAAAAGTTTTACCAGTATAAAATCGATTCAAAATTGATTTTTTATCAAAATCCGTCATAAAAAATACCACATCCCATTGGGAATTCTAGAGTTAGGGTCGCTGGAGAAGAACTGGAGAAGGTTGGAGAGCAGACTATGACCTGAAAAGAATCTTTATTTGACACAGCTAAGGCCCTAGAGTATTGTTTCAAAATTTCAAAAACTGTGGGAAAAAAAGGGGGTGGCCATCGAATATTAAACACCCTGTGCGTGTGTATATATATATATATATATATATATATATATATATATATATATATATATATATATATATATATACATATATATATGTAAAGTAAAAGAACGTTAATGTCCGATGCGACAAATTCGCCTCGGCCTCTAGAAAATGGATTGAATGGGAAAATATGAAATCGAGGTTTTGCACTCTTGGGGAGATATTATTGAGAAGGTAGCATAAACAAATAATACAGAAGAAATCTCTTACCTTATTACTGCCGCCCACGGTCTGTCCAGGGGCCCCTAGAATCTTTACGGCCTGGCAGATGCTTCTCCTAAGCTGCAATATTCGTCTAAGCTCGCCTCCTCTTAGATCACCACTCATTCGGGGGAGAACTAGGTTATAGAACCAATGGAAGACCATGAGGTCTTGGGCAATTTTGTAGGAGGTGCGTACTCGAGCACAGATGATAGAAGAAAGAGGAATATTCATGTGGGGATTAGCGCAGATAAGGGCTAGTTGCACCGGAAATTCATAGAGTGCGTCAATATACGGTAATTAAAGATTTTCTCTACCCCCCCCCCTCACATAAGCGCCGATTGGCGCGAACAATATATATATATATATATATATATATATATATATATATATATATATATATATATATATATATATATGTATGTATGTATGTATGTATGTATGTATTTAGTAACTAATTATATATTTGTAGAGATCGACTAAATGATTTATAATCTCGTACATCATCTATACTATATATACTCATAAATCAATGCTAACTGCCATTAAGGGTAACAAGTTAGATGCCACATTGAGCAGAATGTGAATTACCACATTGGTATATATTAAAAAAAACTAAGGTTTATAATATACAACACGAAACAAAACCTAATTGGTTATAATTTAACATAATTCAAAAGATCTCTAAGCCTTTACAGATTCATTCCAAAAAAAAAATCAAACATTTTGTTTTTTAAACTTATTCAATTTAACAGTCTTAAACTTAAACAGAACACATTCAGAATAATTAGCATTTTATAAGAAGATTTTATCCAATAAATAATAACAACTTACGAGCAAGAGCATGTATGTAAACATTTAATGTATGACTGCTCATTAGGCAAAGGTCAAAATTTATTATGGAAGAGAAAACTTGCCAATATACTAAAAATTCTGACATGAATTTAGAAAATTTATTTATAGTTTAGACTTTGGCCATGAATGTAATGTAAAATCAACCAAACCTAATTATCTACGTTTCGGCGATAACATTTATAGGCATCATGAGAGAAGAAAAATAAATTGTAGATATAAAATAAAAAACCTCTTGGCTGAAGGGATGCTGATAGAACACTTTACCACTGCTATTTCAAGCGAAGAAAATAATTGGTGCAGATAAAAAGAGTAGGCCTAAATTAATTTCTAATTGTAATAAACTAAAAACATAAAATCATGAGTCTCTTATTGCACTGATATGATCTATATAAAACAGCATATTAATGAACACAAAGAATTCCTAATTTTATTCATTGAATTTTTTTTTTTTTTTCAGCTTCATGGTTAGCAGATCTGAAAGAAAGCGTGGAATTTATTCGAGATTGGATGGTCAAATCAGTGAAAAGAAGACCATTTCCACAACCTGTCAAAATGTCTGCTCTATTATTACCTAGAGCATTTCTTTCATCTATAATGCAAATATATTCCAAAATATTTCTGGTACCATTGTCAACTCTACGTTTCAAATCTGATGTAAGTATAACAAAACACTCTTATATATATATATATATATATATTTTTTTTATATATATATATATATATATTATATATATATATATTTATTTTTGAAGAGAAAAGATTTGACCCGGTTGGGATTCAAACCCAAGTCTCCACTTCTCTAGCGTGGTGCCTTATCCACTAGGCCACCGAGCTCGTTTCCGAACCAGGGAAATCCCCCCTCTTCTCTGATCCATACCCCCGGGCACTCGCAATTGCGATGTACAAATCGGAGATGAATGTTCATTTGAACATTACTGTTAAATGGATCTATTGACATACGTCATATATATATATTATAAATATGAAATAATTCTTGGTTGTTAATAATTATTTTTTGAATATATTTTTTGATATATTTGTACATCGCAATTGCGAGTGCCCGGGGGTATGGATCAGTGAAGAGAAGGGATTTCCCTGGTTCGGATACGAGCTCAGTGGCCTAGTGGATAAGGCACCACGCTAGAGAAGTGGAGACTTGGGTTCGAATCACAACCGGGTCAAATCTTTTCTCTTCAAAAATAAAAAATATATTTAAAAAATAATTATTAACAACCAAGAATTATTTCATATTTATAATATATATGGCGTACGTCAGTAGATCCATTTAACAGTAATGTTCAAATGAACATTCATCCCCGAATCGTACATTGCAATTGCGAGTACCCGGGGTTATGGATCAGTGAAGAAAGGGGATTTCCCTGGTTCGAATACGAGCTCGGTGGCCTAGTGGATAAGGCACCATGCTAGAGAAGTGGAGACTTGGGTTCGAATCCCAACCGGGTCAAATCTTTTCTCTTCAAAAATAAAAAATAATTATTAACAACCAAGAATTATTTCAGTATTTATATATATACATACATATATATATATATATATATATATATATATATATATATATATATATATATATATATAAATACCTTTTGGGTCTCCAGTACAATAGACGTTAAACGATGCCTAAAATAAGTTTTTATTAGCTCATAAAGATACAATTGTAGTACAAAGTTATTGCTGTAGTACAAAATTACCTAAAATAAGAATTGTTTAACAGTCCTTAGCTAATATTTTATATAGACACAATATAGAAATTACCATATGATATATTATATATCATATGGTGACTTGATAAAATTATCAATTTTACACCTCCGCTGGTCGGAGACTCTTTTATCCAGGGTAAAAATAGTAAGGAACCAGGTTACTACAGTGAAACAAGTTCGCTTCTTTGCGTTTCTTGTTGTGCTCCACTTCATCCAATTTGTTACAGTTTAGTTTATTTCCGTTAGCGACATAAACCAAATCTCCTTTTCTGAACTCATATTGTTTTCTGTTTTCATTAATCTGTTTCTTATTTTTCTCAAAACTCCTTTTTGAATATGTTAATGCTGTGATTGTGTCCGTATGTAAGTCATAATTATTTTTTTTCACCTTATTAGGTACAATATCTGACATCTGTCCGTTGAGTAAATAAGCAGGTGAAAATTTTGTAGTGTTTTGAATTGTTATTATATTCTTGAAGACATAATTGCTGTCCACGGTTTATATTTGTCCGGATTCTCATTGAGTCGACAACGACTGCGATCCGTTAAAGTCTGATTCAGTCTTTCATTCAATCCATTGGATTGCGGATGATCCACTGAAGTGAAGATCAACCGTGCACCCAACTTCTTGATTTGGTCTTTGAATTTAGATGAATTTAGCGCGCTGTATAGGTCAACCAAAATAATTTCAATATTATCATTAGATATTGGTTTTATTAATTTAATATAATCATTAGCCGTCTGTCCTTTTAAGGTTAAAATCCATGCATATCTAGTAAAATGATCTAGTAATAAATGCATGTATTTGTGCGAAGATCTATTTCCACCAAAGCCGCCAATTGTATCTATGGACATAATTTGGTATGGATATTCAGCTGGTCCTAATTGTGACAACATTCCAATCAGTCTTCCTGATCTGGTTTTACTTTTTATGCATATCTCGCACTGCTTACGATAATCAGATATCGTGTCATCCATGTTTCTGAAATAGTAAAATGGTCGGAGTTTATCGGCTATCTGCTTGCTACCAATATGACCATAAAAATTATGTATCCTATCAAATATCGGCCAAAATTTGTAGATACGTAAATCCGTTTCCTATTGTTCATCAATTTGAAGATGACTTCCCCTTCCCTTATAATGTGTTCTGATTCTTCTATTTCCGCTTTATTGATTTCTTGGTCTTTGATTATATCTTCGATCCGGATGATATTGACTACTTTTAAGCAATCATCTTCATTCTGAAAGCTCTCTAGAACTGGATTTCTTGATAAAGCATCGGCTTCCATATTATCCTTTCCCTCCTTATAAATCACTTTGAAGTTGTATTGGGATAAATACAACATTAAATCACCCATGGCCTCATCAGTTCTTGCTTTTGATTTCAAATTCACCAGTGGTATATGGTCCGATGTTACAGCGAATTCTTTCGCTATCAAATAATGCTGCCATAATAGAATTGCTTCTTTTATAGCTAAACATTCCAAAAACATGATCTCTCTTTTCATCTGACCTGGTGTCAGTTTTTCCATAAATAGCCAACTGGGCGTAAAATCCCATCCTCTTGAGGTTGCTTCAAAAAAGCCCCTAAGACTACTCGATTTGCATCTACTTCTATCACAATTTCTTTTTCGGGATCACAAATGGCCAAAATTGGTTTCAAGCACAAATAATGTTTAATTTCTTCAAAACTATTTTCCCATTCTTCTGTCCAATTAAATTTTACGTTCTTTTTAAGTAAAGCGTGCAAAGGTGCTAATCTCGTAGAAAAATGATCAATAAATCTATGATAGAAATTAATTTTCCCCAACCATTGACGAACCATCTTCCTTGTCTGAGGGCGCTTGAATTTTTTTATCGCAGTAAGGTTATCCCTCATTGGATAAACCTTACCTCTTTCAATTACATGGCCCAAGTGCTTAGCACTGTGTTTCGCAAAACTACATTTTTCTAATTTCAATTTGAAACCTTCTAGCTTAGCTGCTTCAAAAAATAACTTGATATGGGTCATATGTTCTTCGAAAGATTTAGAGAATATCAAGGTGTCATCTATATAATTAACACATAATTTATCTCATACCTTAACTTTATATACAATAGGAAAGCAATGTCTAATCTCTCTAACTTAACCCCATTCCCATATGAAAATATAAACACATGTTTTATAATGATTTGAGAATAAAAATATAGTTAGTTGTTGTTCAGCATTTGCTTGTGTTACCTCATTATCTTAATTTAATTAGTTTTACATTATCTTCAATGGAGCGAACATAACTATATATATATATATTATTTTCATTAATATATTATTATTATTCACTTCTTTGTTTTTAAAATATATCTGATTAGTACATACATTTCTAGAAACACCATAATAGTTTTGCAATGTATTATGGCTAATTTATTTTAAAATATCACATTTATATTTGTTTAGTAGAAGTCCTCTAATACAATTTGAAATTATGTAAGCCACAAGCAACGTTTTTCATTTTTTCACACCTTTGATTAATGAAAGACAGGCAAATGTTTATTTCAAATTAGGAATGAATCATATTAATTTGTTATTATTCATTTTGAAAATAAAGCTCTAAAGGGCTAAAATTTATAATTTAGTTTTTCGCATAACTTCAGAATAAATAACACTTTATATGAATATCAAATTTTAAATTGAATAAAATCTAAAAGTGTCAAAAATATATATATTAAGCAATTTTAAATCAACAGGGTTTATTTCTGCTGCTTGCATAGGATCGACATCTCTTTATTCGTTTTTACAACTCTCTCCCTTAGATGTTCAATAATGTTCAAATCTCAATTACATTATGTCTACCTCTAACTAATCAGACTTATACGTTTTCCGGGTAGTTCAAAAAATAATTTCCATGCTGAGGTGAGAATTGGAATACAGCCACCGAAAAAATGTCTTCCATGTCACCAACAGCTGTTAAAGAGCCCATTGAAATGTTAATAATTATATTATAACAATAACTTGTGAGGGTTTTCAGTGAGGACATACACATGAGTATGGGTCTTGTATGACAGTATGACAGCATAGCAGCAATAGGGATACCATCAGATGACAACGTTAACAAACAAATTCGAAATTATCAAGCTTTGAGCGGAGAACTGACCAACTTATAAAAGTGTGGGTTTACCTGTGATCATTTCTACCAATGGCCTAACACATGAAAATAGTGTTCAACTAATAAGAAACTGGATCTTCTCATAAAACATTTGGAAGAAATTCAGGAGTCAGAGCAGCTAGGAAATGCCAGTATAGTACCTAAATTCAAGCTTGACAATAGGAAGCTCAGAGATGTTTACTGCACAAAATAGGAGATATATTATTAATTGTATTTGGTCATTTTCTTAATATTGTAAAATATTATATCGTTGAAATATTTTATGAATCAAAAGTTATTAATTATCCACATAAATACTCTCTGTTCCAGAAATTACTGCTTCAGGCCCTTGTACAAAAATTTCACCATGACCTGGCTTATTTATAAATTGTGAATAAAATTGTATCATTATTAAGAAAGTTTACAAAACATACGAATGAATGAGCTATTTATCACATTAAAAATTATTCAACGTATTAACTATTCACTGGTAGGGACGGTACATTTAGGAATGTAAATTAAACATAGAAGTACTCGTTAATAATTTCAACTAGGGTGTAAATTGAGTAAATACAATTTCAATGAAACCGTTAATGACATTTCCGTATTCGATCAAGAAATCCAGTTCACTTCCATTGAATTTTATTTTTGTAAAAAAAAAAAAAAAAAAAAAAAAAAAAATGAATCAGTATTTGTTCCAGAATTGATAATGAAAAACATTATGACATTTGAAGATCTGTAAAAAATTTTTGGGAGGAAACATAAGATGAGGTGATAGCCACAGATAAGAATTTACAAAGCAATCATCATGAGACTGTAATATGGTCAATTTGGCTTTATCATCATTTACAATATTTTAATTATGTCTCATAACAATATCAGCCAAGATAACAACCAACCAACAAGTTCATCTTGCATGAAACTATCCAACTCTCTTGAAATATGGTGATGCATTTATTTTTTTTTATCTACAGGTGGCTGTACCAGATTCAAAACGAAATCCCTTTGGTTGTACGATTTCGAACTTATATCTTCGTGGAGCTTCATGGAATCACGAACAAAAGATACTTGTTGAATCTATACCTAATCGGCTGTATTCAGGTAAATAGCAATTTTAACTATGGTTAAAATATAAATTTTAAACAAAAACATTTTTTTTTTTTTTTTTTTTTTGGAACAATATATATAATGAATGGAATATAAACTTTATTCTGGTACTCACATAAGAACAATAGATTATGTTCGACATATTTAACAATTTGTATTATCGAAGTTCGATTTTTCTTAAAAAGCGCTTAGTTGATTTCAATAAAATTTTTATAGGAGCACCTTTGAAGTACGACCTACCGATGAAAAAAGAATCATCAAAATCGATTGATAATTGACAGAGTAATTTCGTAACAAACATAAAAAAAAAAAAACCGTTTTCATCCTTTCCCCCACCACCATTTTGTTGTGGCGCGACTTTGATTGGCAAAGTCATAAATTTTCATTCAGAACAATGGATAAGTTACACCCATGCATTTCACCCAATAGTGGGGCGAAATAACTCTATTTTTGGTTTGCGGGCTCTTGGATTACTATGTCCTCCTTTGACGAGTCACCGCTTGGAGTTAGAGGTGGGACAAAAATAACGTAATCATTAAAATAAGCTATTATTGACTCGGAAATGTTATCACCAATCACCTATTACCGAAAAACCCCTATTACCAGTGATCATATTTTAAAATATCTAAATTTGTATATTAAAATATCTTTTTTTAAATCTACATGTGTATTTTATAATATCTATAAATAAACCTACATTTGTATTTTAAAATAACTATATTTTATAATATTATTTATAGACAAATTCACCCGTCTTCAACTACAATTCAGAGAATGTGTTAAATATTTTAAAATATCTGTATTTTAAATTTACGTGTAAGTATATTTTAAAATATCTGTACAAAATTTATATTTTAAAATATCTATGTTTTAACTGTTTTTAATCAAAATTTATATTTTAAAATATTTGATATCTTATCTGAATATCTGTAGTTGAAGACGGGTGGATTTATCAATAAAGTTTAAAAATATATATATTTATATTTTCATGCTACAATTATTGTGACTTTAGCAATTATATATTATCAAAGATAAAATTACTTATTGTCGGGTTTATTATATTTGTAGTAAGTTATGTTAATTAACTCCATTTAAACAAAAATGATTTTCCTTTTAATAACCATGTTCATCACTATTAACACTCCTAGTATGAAATTTATTAAATCTTCCATCGAGAACGATGGGGAAATAACAATAAATTAGGGCTGGTATTAGGAGTTAGGTTATAACAGATAGAAGCACCGATCGGTTAAGGTTATCAGACCAGTTACCGTTCTTAGGGCTGGGACACACACAGCGATTTCTCCGACGCGATATCCGCGCGGTTTTACGGCGCGGAGAGTCATCAATGTGTTTATAGTGGGACAGGACAGACACTTCGGTGTCGGATCGCAGGTGGTTTTGAAACCGAAGCGGATGGTGGTTGGAGCCAAGATCCGCGCGGTTTTGAGAACCACGTGGCGTATAGTCATTGCATTGAATGAAGTGAGATTTAACAGACACAGCGTCGGATTTTGTTACTTATTCTTTTACTGTTCCAACTATTACTTGTTTCAACTTTTCTTTTTCTTTTATTATTATTAAATATGAGTAGAATTGACATCGACAAATTAATTATTGAGGTTCAAAAGCGTCGGTCTCTGTGGGATATGTGTACTGCGGAATACAGTGATCGTATTCAAAGGAAGAAGTGCTGGGAAGAAATTTGCGAGGTGTTTGGGAATGAGGAGATGACAGCAAGCGAGAAAAATGAACTTCTTGTTTTTATAACATAAATTACGTATTATACCTCAAAAAGGAGAACAAATTGTTGTTAAAAAAAATCGGCCTCAAAAAAACTACAATAAATTAAAATTTAAATAACTAATAGGCATTTGTTTCAACACAGACAATAATTTAATAAACTAACACACGATTAAATTAACTAATACAACTACAAACGTTGTAAAAAAAAAAAAAAATTATACATATTCTATAGGTAAATTAAACTTCATTGGAAAATGTTTTTGCAAATTTATCTCTGGCTGTTAGTGCCCTAGAATTTCCCCGATGGATGCTCTCAGTCGAAATTAGTTGCCATTGGAAACCATCTTCATCCTCATTGGGTAATTGGAATCCATCCCTTGTTCTGACTAAATTGTGTACTTTCCGCCAGATCTATATCCATATCGATGGGTCGGTGAAAGATAAAGGATTCCAAATGTGCTTTCAATGTATCGTCGGGCTGTAGATAAACGTTTGTTAAAGTTTTGTTTATCTTGATAAAGAGAATGAATACGCTTATCAATCCGCTTATAAATCGCGATGTCTGACCACTATGACAAAATCCGACTCGAAGATCTCGTCGGAGAAATCGCTGTGTGTGCCTCAGCCCTTAGATCGGTTCTCAATAACTGTTGTGTAACTTCTGTAATCCAGTAACTGATGTGGCAGTCCGATTATTCAATAACCGATAGGTCACCTGATCTAATAACGCAAACAAGAACTGGCCCCAGATGGGTTATGACCAGTTTTGCCAGGCTTAGGGATTTCTCCCTACAGTAGGGGGATTTATCTCTCCTTTCGGCGTAGGGGGGGATTTTTCAAAAACTGCATGATTGTAGGGATTTTTTTTTTCAAGATGAAATACACACAATAAAAATTGTTGGACTTGACTAATCATTCCTTTTCCAAATTGATAGACGAGTCAACAAACCTTTCAAACGAAAAATATTTGTGTATTTTAGTGAGATCTTTTGCCCAAGAAAAAATTATAACTAATTTATTGGATATGCTTCCCATTGCTTCAGACGGAGAAACAGCAAAAGGATGTTCGAACAATTCAAAAACTGTTTAAATAAGAGAAATCTTGATGTTAAGAACGTAGTGGGGTTTTGTTCCGATAACGCGAGGGTAATGAATGCTAGGAAAAAATGAATCATTATCGGCCTACTTCAGAAAAGATTGCCCAGGAGTATTTATTGTTGGATGCACATGCCACACAACCCATCTACTTGCGAATCATGCTGCCGATAAATTACCAAGAAATATTGAAGGGCTTATGTCGTTTTTATACACTTTTTTTTTTTCATCGAGTCCTAAAAGCCAGGCTTTATTGCATGTGAGTCAAGATCTTTTAAACACAGAAAAACACAAACTAATACATCCGAGCCGAACAAGATGGCTTTGTTAGCTGACCGCAGTAAATAGGGTTCTAGAGCAGTGGGGAGTTTTGCAGCATACTTTTTTATTAATATCGACTGAAGAAATTCCAGAAATGGAATTGCAATTACCCTTTAGGTGCGGACCCAAACAATTGAGGCACCGTTTATGCTTTTTGAGGATATCAATTTTTTGATCTCGAGTGAGATGAGCAAATTCGAAACAGGAAGATAAAGAATGCGGCTTGCGACAAAAAATACATTTAAGTTTAGAATTGGATGGTGCCGCCCGAGTTCTATCTGATTGTGGTGAAGTATCAGAACAACTGCTAGCAATTAGCGAATTAACTTTACTGTTTCTATTTTGATTGATGGGGGGAGAAATTATCTCCAGCGTTTTAATTTGCTTGTTAATGAAATTTAGCAAGTCATCAAATAGAGGGACCGATTTAGCAGAATTTTAATCCTCGAAAGCCTTAGATGTGCGGGAGTCTAGATTATTTAATGACAAGGTCAACAAAATAAAATTTGCTAAATCGTCGATTGGTAGCGCCTTGATAGCCCGCACTGAATTTTGATGTACTTCTAGGAAAGTTTTTAAGTTATTTAATGAATTTGAACTGACGGGCTTAAAGTGTAAAATTTGGTTCAAGTGTGACGTCAGATCACAGCTGACTGTAGGGACTAGAACAAAATGGCTGACTGTAGCGTCAGTTCTAAATCGGTAATTACTAGAAATTATGTAATTTGAACGCAAAGTGGGCAAAACTTTACAATTTATGGAAATTTGAATGTAACAATCCGTAAAATAAATAAAGCACAGAAATGAGTGGATGATTGATCGCCTCAAAACTGCAAAAACACTCGTTTTAATGTGGCATAATATATACGGCCCGGATCGGACCAAAAATGTATAGGAAAATTCGAGCAAATGGACTGTATTGAAAAGTATTAAACCGAGGTTTCGCACCTTTGGGGAGATATTATTGAGAAGGTAACCCAACCAAATAATGCATAAAAAACTTCTCACCTTGTTATTGCCGCCGACGATCCTGTCAGAGGCCTCTGAAGTCGCTACGGGCAGGCGAATGCTTCTCGCAGGCTGTAAAATCTGATCAGGATCTCCTCCTCTTATATCACCACTCATTAAGGGTAAAATAAATTTTCACTAAATGTCATAAGAAACGAAAACACCTTTAAGAAAAGAAAAGGGTCTTGGAAGGCTATCTTGCCTTGGTCAAAAAACACTGGAAGACCATAAGGTCTTGAACAAAGAAAAAGTGTACAGGAAAGCAGCCAGTAGAAGAAAGAGGAATATTCATGTAGGGATTAACGCAGATAAGGGCTAGTTACCTAGAGATCGATAGAGTGCGTCTATGAACGGTACAGTACAGTTTTTCTCCTTCCCCCCCCCCTCACAAAAGCGCCGATTGGCGCGAACATTAAGGAAACATTTTTATTCCACAGGAACGAGTTTTAGGATTCCTTCAGTCTTCCTTTCTCTTGATATTTTCATTGAAATATCTTAATTAATAGAGTGTTCCTTTCCAGGAAGAATAAGTAGAGCTCCATACCTCTAATCTTCAAAGCTAGAAAATGTGTTCGAAGAGTTGAAGGACACAAAATCTGCTTACTTTAGATTTATTTCCATGCCATGTTTAGAATACTCCTTAGAGTTTCCTCACCATGTATTCCAGATCACATTCCTCAGTTGCAATGAGTTAATAAACTCCTGCAATGTAGCATGAATTAGATATCTTTCAAAATCTCCAAATCCATGAATTAATATTTTTATCCTATTTATAGAAAGCTTGTTTAATAAGCATGATAAAGAGAGGTGATTAGCAGCAACTTTGATTTAATCCTTCAGTGATGTGTAACGCTGAGGGGACATAATATCAACACTTTTTAGATAAAATACATTCGTATACAATAAGTAACGCTGCTATTTCAAAATTTAATTCCCAATTTTGCTCCTTTATAAAGGCCTTGTATGCCTTATCTCAGACTATCACTAATCTATGACAAACTGAGTGCTTCCCAGAGCTTATTTAAAGGATCTAAATCAAAGCTTTCTAAAGATGGATAAAGGCTAAATGTACCTCCTGGACAGGAAGTCTAGGAAGTCCATCAAATGCTTTTAAAAAAAATTGGGGTATAGTAAAAACTTGACCTAAGATGGCCCAGCCTGAATCCTGCTTCTACCTCTGTTAATTTCTTCTTTATTTTATCTTACAGCCTACATTTTAAGACACAATACATCCTTAGGTAACAGATTGATACAGGCTACTTGTAATTGTTGAGTCTTCATAATTGTTCAAATATTTTTTGCTAACACCTATATATTTAAAAAAAATAAAATCTTGGCAGTACAATGAAATATGGACAATGTTTTTTAAGGATTTATTTAGTTGAATTCGTTTGTATCATATTTGGCCTATTTATTTTTAATTTGTTATATATTTTGACAACTTTTAATTGGCTTCTAACATTTTTCTTTAAAAAAAAAATTGACAAAATAATTTTGGTTGATTTTGTATTATTTATCATTTGTAAGATTACTAATATACAAATTATGGTAAATGTTCGGATGGCCGACACCAACCCCTACGCGCGCCCAGAATACCTTTTATCGATTCTAACCTTGTTCTGATTTATTTCTATGTTCTAGTCACTAATTTTAGAGGGGAAAGGTTATTCTCCTACATTTACTTAGAAACTCTAAATCCCTGTTCAAAGTAATATTAACTTCCGTTTACCGTCTAATATTAAAATGAGAAATAAGGAAATAATGAAGTGGAAATAAGAAAATATCGAAATATGAGACACTAAATCAATTTTGAATTAATATTAATTTAATCAACAATTAATATACTACTGAACCACCAGTAAAGTTAATTCCTGATGAACTTTCTGACAGAGAAGTGAAAATAACAAATTATAAATATAAAAAAGACAGAATCCTTAAGTATTTATTTGGCATAACTCCTATTTATTTAACATTTGTAGCTACATGTTTCGGAGACAATGTTCCATCATCAGGCTTCTTTTTTTTTTTTTTTTTAAACACATTAATCTATAACATTATACCAATAGTTCTACAATTATATAGTAATGTATCATTTACCTCTTAATCTGTGATTATTTTCACATTATCAATTCTCAATGTTATAAGCCATTATATAGTATAAGACAGAATCCTAGTTGAAAGTGATGATGTTAATTTCTGCTATATTTTCTCAAGGGAAGTGGAAATAAGAAAACATAAAACCTGTGATATACTTTCTCACATTTATTTATAAACTGATATGTTTTATTGAATTAATTATACAATCTGTCTCACTTTAGGACAAAAAGTAATATGGATGACAAAGAATCCATTCACAAAATATGTATACTGAAATAGAAACAACAAATAAAAATATATAAAACACCAAACCCAGGTACAAATAAATCTTGTTAACTTTGTAGCACTTTTACACATAAGATAAGATGAAATAAGAAAGCATGAATTGATAAAACACTTAATCCTCGTGTTGTTAACTTCTGTTTCACCTATTTACATTTAAGAAGTCTAAATATCAATATAACAAACTAAACAACACAATCCAAGTTGAAACTGTAGAAGTGATTGTTTATATGTGAGGTTATAGGAATGAACTATCGAAAAATGTTAACATGAAATGAAGCGTAAGGATAGAACTGGTCGGTGTAGCGCAGTTCGAGCCAATTTGGTGGTGTCGGCCATCCGAACATTTACCCAAATTATAAACATTATTAGCAATGGTGAGGAGGATAAATTAATGAATTACCAGCCAAAATGTCTAAAAGTAAGTTTATAACAGGTTAGAACCACTAGCGCAAGGTAGGTGATCGAAAACAGAACGATGGCTGGCAATAGGAGTTATTCTAATAACTGTTGAGAATGTAAGAACTGGAGTGATTGTAATAACTGCAGTGATTCTAATAACTGGCGTTATTGTAAGAACTGCAGTGATCCTAAACAGTGAAGTGATTTAAAGCGTTATTTGATACCAAACAGTGATTGGCAACAGCAGTGATTGACTGGCACGCATTCAAGCGGTAGGGCAGAGGTTTACTTGAATCACCTATTACTGGAATAACCTGTTATTAGAACCTATTACTGGGATAGAGCCATAAGGTAGTAACCTAATACCGAAAAATAACTGTTTAGCCAACCTCTACTCGGAGTGGATTAGCAGGCGGTAGTGGGGTGGGGGCAGGGAGGGGAATAGGAAGGGTTAGGGAATAGAGGTGGGCTAAACAGTTCTTTTTTGGTATTAGGTTACTACGTTATGGCTCTATCCCAGTAATAGGTTCCAATAATAGGTTATTCCAGTAATAGTTGATTCAAGTAAACCCCTGTCCTACCGCTAGAATGCGCGCCCGTCAATCACTGCTGTTGCCAATAACTCTTCGGGATCCAATAACGCTTAGAATCACTGCAGTTCTTACAATAACGCCAGTTATTAGAATCACTGCAGTTATTACAATCACTCCAGTTCTACAACAGTTCTCAACTGTTATTAGAATAACCTATTGCCAGCCATCGTTCTGTTTTTGATCACCGACCTGGCGCTAGTGGTTCTAACCTATTACAAACTTACTTTTAGACATTTTGACTGGTAATTCATTAATTTATCCTCCTCGCCATTACTAATAATGTTAATAATTTGCTTATTTAGTAATCTTACAAATGGTAAATAACACAAAATCAACCAAAATTATTGTGTCAATTTTTTTTTAACAAAACATTTTAGAAGCCAATTAAAAGTTGTCAAAATATATAACAAATTAAAAATAAATAGGCTAACTATGATACAAACGAATTCAGCTAAATAAATCTTTAAAAAACATTGTCCTTATTTAATTGTACTGCCAAGATTTTATTTTTAAGAAATACATATAGGTGTTAGTAAAACATATTTGAACAATTATAAAGACTCAACAATTACTAGTAGCTTGTATCAATCTGTTACCTAAGCATGTATTGTGTATTAAAATATTGGCTGTAAGATAAAATAAAGAAGAAAATAACAGAGGTAGAAGCAGGATTCAGGCTGGGCCATCTTAGGTCAAGTTTTTACTATATCCCAATTTTTTTTAAAGCATTTGGTGGACTTCCAAGACTTCTGGACCAGGAGGTACATTTAGCCTTTATCCACCTTTAGAAAGCTTTGACTAGAAAATAAGGTGTGGAAAGCAGTGTTTGTCAGAGATAAGTGATAGTCTGAGATAAGGCATACAAGGCCTTTATAAAGGTGCAGAATTGGGAATTAAATTTTGAAATAGCAGCGTTACTAATTGTTACAAAAGTATTTAAAAAAAAAAAGTTTTGATATCATGTCCCCTCAGCATTACACATCACCAAAGGATTAAATCAAAGTTGCTGCTAATCACCTACTCTCTTTAACATGGTTATTAAACAACCTTTCTAGAAATAGGAGAGAAATATTAACACATGGGTTTGGAGATTTTGAAAGATATCTAATTCATAATACAAATTGCAGGAGTTTATCAACTCATTGCCACTGAGGAATGTGATCTGGAATACATGCTGAGGAAACTCTAAGCAGTATTCTGAAAAGGGCATGGAAATAAATCTAAAGAAGAGTTTGTGTCCCTCAACTCTTCGGGCACATTTTTTAGCATTGAAGATTAGAGATATGGAGGTCTACTAATCCTTCCTGGAAAGGAATCCTCTATTAATTAAAATATTTCATTTGAAATTAAGAGAAAGGAAGACTGTAGGAATCCTAAACTCGTTCCTGTGGAATAAAAATGTTTCCTTTAAAAAAAAAATAAAATAAAATAAGATGCTTTATTATATCTTTCCTTATCACTATAAATTGTCTTTAAATTTGCTAAAATCTGTGGTGTGGAGAAGTCATATTTATGTTGGTTCAGCTTAAAAAAAATGCATTTCACAATCTTTTAAACGCTACTATCTTTAGAGATGGGTACTCAGAGTGGAAGTTATTTCATAATAAGAGCCCATCATGTTTCTAAT
Source organism: Euschistus heros (assembly GCA_003667255.2). NCBI lineage: Eukaryota > Metazoa > Arthropoda > Insecta > Hemiptera > Pentatomidae > Euschistus > Euschistus heros. The sequence continues at coordinate 5,874,097 of RCWM02000012.1, forward strand.
AATATCATAAGACAATATATGATAGATAATACTAAAAAATTAAAAAAATCACTTGAGGTACACATGATGGTACATAAGGATCAATACAATTAGGGTTTCATGAATTAATTGCCACTTTTATTGGAATTAAGTCATCAATCCTAATTGAGGACAAAAAAAATATTTTAAAGAGTATTTAAACCAGGAGCTCATTAACATAATGATTGTAGAACCTGAAGATGGAGCAAAAAAGGATGTATCAAAACAGAGGCCATAGTATATTTTCCTGAACAGATTAGAGAGTAGGTTGAAGGATGTCTGAGGAAATTGTGGATAGGGGATGTAAAGAAAGGTATGGCAGCAAACAAGAGAAAGATTAGTTGATCAAAAGATGGTTTGAACAAATAACTGATAAAGATTAGGATACAATAACTGAACAAACCTGAAGGTATTTTTCATTTTATAAGTTTCCAGAACAGAAAGGGTAATTATAAAAATCACAAAATGAGATAATGTATGGACTAAAACTATATAAAAAAAAAACAAAACAAATTACAATAAAGTTTGTACAAATTTATCAACACACCCCACATTATCATTGTACAATCACAATGAGTTTTTATTTAAAAGAACTGTTTTCATAAATACTTCACCAAAATATTGGACAATACTAATAACCATACAGATTCAATCAATTTACATCAGAGTTTTTAAAGGAAAAAAACAAAATGAATTAAAAATATTCAGTTTATTTGTTAACAAATCTATTTACAAATATTCCAATGGATTTAACCATAAAAATGATAACTAAAAAGTTTTATGAAAGAAACCATTCACAAAAATAAAAAAGCTATGTATCAAAAGACTAAATACTTACTTCAAAAAGCAGTATTATATTTTACAAACAGGTAAAAAGGTAGTGTCTCGATGGAATCTAATATAAGTGTAAATATCCTTGGAATAACTATAAATTACAAAAGTCTAAACAGATTTTACAACAAGCTAATATTTTCATGATTTAATAATCATTGCAAGATTTTAACTATTCATTATAATCATCATAAGATTTTAATGACATTCATTTGTCATTACATTATTATTTGTAATATAACATAAGAAAAAGCATTTGATATTAACTAGCCATTTCAACTTTTTAAAATTACGATTAGAAAACATTAAGACCCTGAATATTGGAGAACTATTTCACTAAGTAAATTTAAATTAAATCTGGTATTACAAAGCTCATCTAAAAGTTTCAGCACTTTGTATTAAAGTAGAACCTCTCTTAACCAAGAGATTTTTAATCGATTCGCAATGAAACAAAAAAGGAAATCATGAAGATTTATTTACAAATTAAAATCAAAGCATTTATTTTTGTTCACAGTTTCGAACTCCATCTATTGTGATATGATTGTACTATGATCACGAATTTCTGTTTTAGTTCGAACCACGGCCGCTAGGAGCGTCACAACCCACTGCGACCAGTTATTTTGCGTTATTAGATCACGTGACCTATCGGTTCTTCAATAATAGGACAGCCATATGAGTTATTCGATAACAGAAGTTACTCAACAGTTATTGAGAACCGATCTAAGAACGGTAACTGGTCGAATAACCTTAACCGATCGGTTCTTCTATCTGTTATAACCTAACACCTTACACCAACAACCCCAATTTATTGTTATTTCTCCATCGTTTTCGATGGAGATTTAATAAATTTGACTAATATTGTAAAATATAGTTATTCTAAAATACAAATTTAGGTTTATTTATAGATATTTTAAAATATGATCACTGGTAATAGGGTTTTTTCAGTAATAGGTGATTGGTGATAACAGTTCCGAGTCAATAATAGGTTATTTTAAAGAATACGTTATTTTTGTCCCACCTCTATTAGGGAAGAGGAAGTGTTATCTTTATCATTATGTTTTGGACTGCCGTCATGCTTTATGCCCACTTGATTGTTAGTGTAAGTTGATAATTCTCCAAATGTAAATATATTATTAAACTGAATTCCTATTTTATTTTTTTTTCCACAACAGGTTTGATATTTTTTCTAGTAATTTCTGCGAATGATTTATTTCCATAACATGGGTTTCTCCCTCTAAACATTTTCTTTGCTGCATTTAATGTTATTTTCTGGCAGGTTTGAATAGCTTTTATTTCTTTTTGCAAAATAAAAACCGGGCAATGACGATATAATGCATTGCGCTGGCCTTCGCAGTTAATACATTTCGTTGTTGGATCACATCTTATATTTTCGCCATGTTTGTCCTGTCCCCATTGAATACAGACGGGTTATTTTTTGCAGTGAGTCGTACCGTGGTTAAAACCAAGAAAATTGAAACATCTTAACGGGTTCGGTACATAGGGCTAAACCTATAGCACACACGCACACACGCACACACGCACACACACACACACACACACACACACACACACACACACACACACACACACACACACACACACACACACACACACACACACGCACTGAAAGTAATAAGTCAGTTCCTCATATCCAGGGTGAGTATCTCTTAGTGTAAAAAAAACTGTTGGGTTAAACTAGATCAAAAGTGTAGCCAAATGCCGCAGACCTCACCTTTCTATTCCAATCCGTTGCAGATATATGATAAATAAACGATTTTTTGGAGGAAAGCATGGTTTTTATGATAAAATCTGTAATATCTCCATTTTTTAAAAATATTTTTCAAATATTGATCACATTTTCGGATTTAGCATTAAATTTCCTATAAGATCAGAGCAATTTAACCTTGAATTTTACAAAGTTGGGACCTAAAAAATATCTTGATCTTCACCTAATTTAGGGAAGTTACAATTTCTTATAATTCAGAAACAAAAAAGTGAAAGTTATTTGGATTTTTTACAAAATACTTTTTCTACCACAACTTATTCACGACATTTCCGCTTGATGTTCAGAAAAAACATAATATTCCAACACGATGGTGCTCCTCCACATCATTCGGCAGCAGTACGGGAATGGCTGAACCAACGATATTCGACATGGATAGATAGAAATGGTGTGATACATTGGCCAGCTAGGTCACCTGACTTAGCTCCAATGGACTTATATGTGTGGGGCTGCATAAAAAGCGAGGTATATGCCAGAGAAGTGACCAGCATTGAGGTCCTAAAAACGAGAATTCTGGAGGCCGGAGTCAAATTGCAGCAGCGTCTGACATTAGCAGTGACCGTAGGGGCTGTGAGAAAGAGAGCAAAAAGCTGCATTCGAAATAACGGAGGACATTTTGAAAATTTAATAAAATGACGGACCCCTTTAATCTGGCGGCGCTTTATTGACAGTGATTCTTTTATTTTCAAATTAACAAATTTTGTCTTTGCTTTTTATTCTAATGAAGTGTTTCTTTTATTTAAAATACAGACATTTTTCATCAAGCGATTATAATAATGTCTTATTTACTAAAGTACCTGATTTGTATGCTAAATGAGAACACCATGTTTTTTCGGTTTCAAAAGTAAATTTCTCCATGAAATTTAAACAAAACCATTACTTTTAACATATCCTTTGAAAGCTTATTAAAACAGGATAAAAATAAACAGGAAAATAACTATGAAATAGCGATAATGTGCTAAGTACTGAGACAGGTCAAAGTCGCTGTTGTTTATTGTTATTATGAATACCTGAACTGGCCTAAAGTTTATGTCAATAAATATTATATTTTTTCTTTGCTTTCTTTTTCCTATGAAGAGTTTATTATGTTTAAAATGCATATTTCTGTTAAGCGATTACCTCAATGTCTTATTTACCAGAGTACCTGATTTGTATGGTGAATGAGAACACCATGTTTTTTCGGTTTCAAAAGTAAATTTCTCCATGAAATTTAAACAAAATCATTACTTTTAACATACCATTTGAAAGATTAATAAATTTGCAAGTTTTTGAGAGATTTGCAGTTTTGTGGATTGTTTTTATGAGAAGCAGTGAGCGCTGAAGTATTATAAGAAATTGTAACTTCCCTAAATTAGGTGAAGATCAAGATATTTTTTAGGTCCCAACTTTGTAAAATTCAAGGTTAAATTGCTCTGATCTTATAGGAAATTTAATGCTAAATCCGAAAATGTGATCAATATTTGAAAAATATTTAAACAAAATGGAAATATTACAGCTTTTATCGTAAAAAAACCATGCTTTCCTCCAAAAAAATCGTTTATTTATCATATATCTGCAACGGATTGGAATAGAAAGGTGAGGTCTGCGGCATTTGGCTACACTTTTGATCTAGTTTCACCTAATTTTTTTTTTTTACACTAAGAGATACTCACCCTGTATATAATAAAAAGAGCTTTATTTTACGGAATTTAACAATTTACAATTTTGTAACATATTTGTATAAATAGATGTTTTGCTAATAAAACAATTCACACTACAAATTCGTTCAGTATAAAATAAACTTAGAATACGTTTTTAAACTGTAGGAAATACTAACAAAAAAAACCTACTAAAAAAAAAAATTATTTATTTATCTTTAATAAATATTGATTTATATAAAATAATTTTGTTACGAGTTGATAGTAGGGATTTTCTTCGGAAATATGGTGACATTTTACTGATAAGTTTTTTGGCTTTGCAGCATTTATTATTAATATGGGATGTGAAAGTTAAATGTTTAACTAATTCAAGACCTAGGTAGGTAACAGTTTGTACCCAGGGAATTCGAATTTTATTTAGGATGATATGATCTCCTATTTTAGGCCTTCTTTTTGTAAATATTATTGCTGCAGTTTTATGTTCGTTTATTTGTATTTTCCATTTTTTGTAATATTTATTGAATTTGGAGTATAGTGATTTTAATCTTTTTCCTATTGTATCTATCCTGTAGGAACTGGTGTAGATGGCGGTGTCATCTGCGTAAAACGATCTTTCAATTGAAGGAAGAGAAGGTAGGTCGGATATGTATAGGTTAAAGAGAGTAGGAGAAAGGCAGGATCCTTGGGGAAGACCAGCTGATAGGGAATGTAGTTCCTCATGATTGTTCAAACACTAATCTTTCCTCAATGCTTTTTTTTTATTATTATTTTATTTTTATTTTTTTAGCAATGCCTCCAATTAATCTTGTACCAGAAGTAATTGAATCTGAAAGTGATGATGATGATGATAATGACGAAATTGATTATGAAAAAACGTTCGATTCGAACTTCACCTGCCCAATCTATAAATCTGTCATAAACGAAGTATCACCAAGAAATGAAAGAGCTTATGAAAGAAATTACATTACATCGGTAACCTTACCTAGTCTTAAAAGTGAGACAACTTGGGTGAAGAGATCAGTTGCACTATTTAGCTCAATCGATGAATAATTTACATAATTACTATAAAGAACTTTTGCAAAAGAATATAAATAATAACAAATAATATTAAGCCATAATATTAGATACTTATGAAAATTAGAATACCAAATATTTGTTAACTAAAACTAAAATATAATGTACTTTTGTAAACTAAAATATAAAGTACTTTTGCTATATACAGGTATAATCAATTGATAAATAATTAAAACATACAATATGAAATACTTCTGTTTGCTTACTTGCTGTTGCATATTGTGTTATTAAAATTCTCATGGAATTGTAACAGAGTTCATTAAAATAAATCACTCCATAAAAAGTCCTTCAACATAAAATCAAAATAGAAAAATTCAACATAGTCAAAATAAAATGAGAGGATCTTTTATTTTTGGCACATAGTGTAATAGCAAGATATTATTAAAGGTTCTACAATTTTATCTTATGAATAAAAATGAGGATACCCAAATCTTTCTGTTGAAAAGACCCTTTTTTCCCTATAAAGACACAAATAAATTTTTGTTTAGTGGTCAACAGGTTACCAAAAAAATAATAAAATTTTATAAAAAAAAATTTAGACAGGAGTTTAAATAATGATTATGTATGTGAGCATCTAATATCTACTGACTCAGGAAAAATGAATGTATTCATAAACATTAGAATTTTATCAAAATTCATTTGATGTCTTTAATGATTAATATTGTAACAAAATCAGCAAGAGCAGCCGTTGCTAGGCAACCATGAACTCATCTAGACTTTGTTAGCATTCTTTGTCATTAAGAACACATGTGATATAAAAAATCAGTATATTGTGCAACTTTGTACTGTTAAGCCGAGTTCTGTGTGAAGCAATAAATATGTATTGTCTATGTAGTTCTAGTCAGATCTACTGTTGCTTGTTCTTTTCTGCGTGTACGTAATTGTTATTGTGTGATATTTCTTTGTGAATAAATCTTGTGTTTAAAAACCCCCTGTTATTACAATATATTTAAATATAACAAAAAACAACAATTAGAGAGCAGGAAAAGGATGAGACCAACATATATAATCCTATATATTTGCTGGTCTACTTTTAAGAAAATAATTATAGGAAAATATTTCAAGCTTAAATAGATTTTCAAGCTATATAAAAAAATCTGAACATGAAACATCAGCATTATTTTAATGATTTTTTTCAAATATTTTTTTTTTTTTTTTGACGAATTTGCATAGGAAAATAAAATAGAAAATATTTAAAAATCAACAGTATGTACACAATTTTATTCAATAATTAGATTATTTACATAGCATATATTTGTACACACATAAATATAAAACAAGAATCAAATTTTATATACTCAATGTACAAATGATTTACATATTATATGTACAATGGAATTGGCAAATAAACAAATATTAAAAAAAAAATAAAAATAACAATTAAGATCATTAACAAAAAAAAAAAAAGATATATACAATAAAATCAATATATACAATAAAGCCATATATTTAGATATTACAATGTTATAGACCCACATACACAAGAATGTAACATTGTTATATACATACATGTATATATTCACACCAGATTATTGGCAGCAAATAAAAAAAAAATATATATATATATATATATATATATATATATATATATATATATATATATATATTTTATATAAAATAAAATATATATTATTTTAATTAATATTTCATTACTCGTTTCACAGAAATGAATGTTATTTTCAATTATAATAACTATGTTATGAAATATATATATAAATACATAAATAAAATAACAGGTATAGTCTATGACATCAAATTTTAAACTATTATATATGAAAATGTTAAATATATACACAGAAATATGTTTGAGTATTTAAACCCATGATGATCTCATTACCACCTGCATCAGAAATTTCATTAGCACGAAATACACTTATTACAGTTCTTAAGTATAATTAAATTAATGTCAAAATATGATTTTATATATATATACATATGAGATAATTACTAAACAATTAGCAATTAAAGCCTTAGGTTAACTTTAACAAGTTAACTTTACATTTTGCCAAATCAGATGCACACAATAAGTACACACACATTCTCTTAATACAATAAGCGTGAATTGATCTGTTGGAACATGATGTGGTGAATCTTTTAAGTTAGTCTATACGAGACTATGAGGTGATATAAACTTTTAACTACTTTTATATGATGTCATGTTCTTTGTTTCCTATTGGTGAAAGATGGACCATAAGTTATGAAGAGATATTTAAGAGAAACGTGGCTTTAAGTTGTGATCATCCAATAAGATTTAGAATTACAGATATTCAATACTTCTGAAATGAAACAAATATATTTTTCTCTATATACACAAATTTTTAAGACTATCTTGTTGCACTTCATAAAATTCAAAGATTTTTAAAAATCAAAATATTTATTTATTCGTCTAAGCCTTTATTTTTATAAAGTCTATATCTTCGAAAATTAACGATTTATAGTTAATGATAAACAAATTAAAAAGTTAATGATAATTAACTCTAGATAGATCACTAACTAATCAACAATACTCTAATAACAGTTGTTTTTTTTATTTCCTTGAAAAAGCTTAATTTAGTGGAGAAAAAAAATTAAAGGGTACCTTGAAATAATTCTGGGATGAAATAAGTGTCTAAAAAATTCATTTTAACACTAGAAAAATATTCCTTGAACAAACAATCAATATTCCACATAGTGTATTTTTGACAATAATTTTAATTGAAAATGTAGTTAACTTTCAAGTCATCATAAAATTAAAACAAAGTAATGTTACAGTATTCTTTAAGCTATTATTTTAGCAAAGAACAGTTTACCTTTTTAAACAAAGGTTTTTGGTCTTAATGTTTATTTTGTATTTTTCTTAATATTCATTTATGTATTATGTTTTATGTGTAGTATGCCTAATAACAGGCATGGTGCATGTAAATACGATAAATAAATTTTCCTCTTATGAGGTTACTATAAGAGGAAAAAGAAAAAAAAAAAAAAAAAAAATATATATATATATATATATATATATATATATATATATATATATATATATTATATATAATTATATATAGTGATCTGAATAAAGTTGAAAAAGGGGGCCTACCTCACCACACAGAAACTACTGGCAGATAGATAATGATAAAGATTATCTAAATATTTCTCTCTCCTCATCAGACATTAAATTAAAAAAAAGATGGAATATTTTAAATTAATGCAGATTGTAGAATGTCTCTTCAATTAATATAGACTACAAGATTAATTACAAAAACAATGCATTTAAGCATAATTAATTAATAGCAGAAACAATTGGTTAGTTATAAAACTACTAAATATAACTGAATGATTATTATTATGATAAACAATCATTTTTTTGAATGCTCAAGGTAGTTTTTTTTTAATTACTCATAACAAAAGCCCTGTCTGAAAATTTCATGCAAAAAACTGAAAAGAAATATTTAAAAAATAACAACATTAACTGAACTTATTAAATACAAAGATTACAACTTAATAATCTAGATACATATTAATAGGTAACTGATATTAGTTTATTATATGAGACATAGGCCCACAAATTTACAATAGAAAGCCTAAAAAAATTAACTTTTCCATTTTCCTTATTTTTTATAACTACCAACAATAAATAAATAATTAAAAAATGAGATGAGACATATTTTAAAAAAAATCTTGACTGAATAGCAACCTTAGTCCCAAAGATATTCATTTAATTGTAAAAAAAAAAAATTAATAAGGAAAAACAAATTTGTGTGTTTCAGATTAACAAGAAAAGAAAAAAAAATCAGTTATACCTCTGAATAATTTAATCTATATATATTAGAGTACATACAATTGAATTGAGTCATTATCCATCATTTTATACTTTTGTAAAGATTCTTTTCATAAGATATAGCTTTAAACTAGTAGCTGAAATTTAACACTTCCATATTATTTATTATTTCTTATATAACTGATCCACACTGAGAAATTTTTGATATTGATACCAAAAGATTGAATTTTGAAATAACTAGCATACTTAAAAGGAAACATAAAAATTCAATTATTCAGTCCAATTTCTTTAAAATAAAGATGATATTAAATCATTGTTTCTCATTCTTTCATTATTTCCATACATGGTTGATTCAGTATATCCTTATACTGAATGTTTATAATACTTAATGTCTATAAAGTCTTAAAGAGATTTAGTTAATGTTTTTTCCATGACTCAATTTCAATCTCAAGTTTTAATTAAAGTTCTTATGTCTTAGATATAGATCTTAATATTGTTCTTTTCTTAAATTAAAATGGATTTAAATAATCAATTTTCAGTATTTCATATCATTTTAAAAGAAAAGAGAATACTGACGAAGATTATCCATCCTGATAGCCACAAACAATTATCAAACCTGGGCTTAAATAGAAAACAATGATTATATTACAGCAAAATAAAGTACAGATATTTTGATTAACTTAAATAGTGCGTTAATCGTAACATAAGCTGTGATTGGGTTGGTCCATTAAATATGCTAAAAACTAAGTCACAGTCCAGTACATTAATTATAAAAATAAAGTTATTAAAGGAGGTACTTTTTTAAGTAATTAACCTTTTAAAAACAGGTCCTAATCTCCTTTTTAATAAATATTTTAATAATTATAAATTATTTTCAGTGTTTTATTAAACTTATTACTGAAATACATAAATTTCAGTAAGTTCCATCCTATTCCTAAAACATTTAAATTCTTTTATCAAAAAATAGTGGAAAGGAAGTGAGAAAAGTAATACTGATCTGTTATGTTTTGAACAATTTTTTCTTAAGAGCCCATTAATAAAAATGATAATTAACAATATGATAAAATATAAAACTTATAAAAACAAAATAAATAATCAATAATAATAATAATAACACATTTGAAAATATAGATAATAGAAATTATTGAAAATCAGAACCACCTTGATAATAAAAATTTTTAACTAGATAAAATCGATAAGATTTTGAAATATTATATCATTTGGATTTGTACATGTATTGTGGGCAAACATACAGGATATTCTCAATTATATACTAGTTTCTACCATACTATGGGTGTCAAAATTAAGTAGTATATATAGATATTCATTTAGATAGAGTTTCATATTTATAGAAAATACTCAAAAATTTTAAACAAAAAATCAAGGAGTAATAAGACTAAAATGTAAACTGAAAAACATGAACGAAATACATAATAGCCCTCATATATAACTTCCAACAAACCTCGCATTACAAATAGATAATTTAATTTATATATAAAAAAATAAACAACTTTGTACTAAATGTTGTTCCATTATTTAATTGAAAATTTTATTATCTGATTAATCAGGAGTATCGATGGATATTATAGGAACAACTGGTTTAGTGGCATCAACCTGTTTTTTAGATTTTTCTTGTCTTACCCTGTTACTTTGCTCACCGTTATTTTGTGTATTACTACTGTAAGCAATATTAGCATATTCCTGAAGAAAAGGAAACATACTAAGCAGAAAATGACAGAAGTCTTTTCTGATTCCAAACCACCCTGAAAAAAAAAAATCACCTTGATAAGAGTTAAATCATTTTCATTTAACTTTCAACAATAATAATATTAATGATATAGTTTTATAATTCAATCATTATAAGCTAATCATTATAGGGCAAGGCCAAAGGTATATACAGGGTAATAGAGGAACGAGTAATAACAATAAAGCCAGGTTCCCAAAAATGCCAAGCATCTCCCTGCCTCAGTCCTTTCCCAAATGTGAATTCTTTAGACCTTGCTTCTCCGATCTGTAATGCATCTCAATCCTTTCATGGCGAGCCTCCCTTTTCCAAAAAACTTTTCAAGAATTTTAAGCTCTCTCATTGCCTTGTACAATTGTACTCTCTGAACACTATCATCAGCTTCTTTAAAATCCATAAAAAGATTATTTTAACAGCTATTGTTGCTAATATGTTGCCATTGATGATCAGGAGTCAACATTAGGTACTAAATTTGAAATGATAATAATTAATATTGTAAGCAGTTAAAACTTTATTTACAATAATAATAATTTAAATTTATTTTTATTTATTTATTTATTTATTGCTTGGCTCTATAGCCCTAGATGGGCCTTGGCCTCACGCAGAAGAGGTGACCATTAAATTTATCCATAGCTTTTCTTCGCCATCGTCTTATTCCTAGATTTTTCAGATCCGCCTCCACATTATCCTGCCACCTTATTCTAGGTCTTCCTCTTAATCTGGTACCATCCGGTCTGTCATTCATCATCCTCTTATTTCTATACAGATTTACAACATTATACAATTTAGGAGGCTACCTTAAGCACTAATTATTAATTTTTATTTATTATTTTTTTTTTTTTAACATAATAACTAGAGACCGGATTTCTGTGTTATTGCACATTTAGTTCGCTTTGATTTAGCGCTCTCTAACCCAAGTAGTTATCTCATTCATAGCCTAAGGATTCTTATTCTTAAATTTTATTTTACACGAAATTTGACTTTTTGAGCTTAATTGCACGAATTAGGGTTTTACTGCACGAAATTGCACAATTGAACCAAATTCATCTAATTCTATTCACTTAACCATTTATTTTTTGAAAATTTTACTTACGATTATTAGGCAACATTTATAACAATTATTTATATTAAATAGGTTAATTAGTTTTAAATTGAAAGTAAAAAGTCGCTTAAATGAAATGTATTTGTGACCTACTACTTTTAAATAATCGCATTGAGCTGGGAGCTTTGAGGATTTAGGCAAACATTGAAGATCGACGTACTTCCTAGAACTAAGACGTTTCCTCAGAAAATTTACTCCCCGTTTCCCATTTCATTCCCCACTTCTGATTTAGCACAAAGGGCTAGTTGTTGACAAGATTTTAAACCATCAACTTTGAAAATGCCAAAAACGTCCGCGAGTGTTTCTATAAAATTGAAACAATGGACCAATAAATATCCAGAGCTGATATTTGTTTGAAACTCACGAAGAAAGCTTAAACGAATTTTAACGAATTGAAAATGAAAAGGGAAGATGTTTATTTTCAAAATTCCAGTAAACCCTTGAGAAAAACTACGGCTACATTCGTTAAAAAAAAATAAATTATTGTATCAACGGGAAGGAAATAGAAGCTGATAATCTGGATTCATCCACAATCGCACGCTACAAAAATTGTCCTATTACGTCCATAGATGTTCCTTTTCTTTGCTAAAGAACATTTTATTAAGTACCTTCCTTCTAAGAACTGTGGCCCATATCTAAGCGTAAACAAGCTCCCCAAATTCAGTATTCGCGTTGCCAGAGCCAGATAAAGTTCTCTGGGGTAAATTATTACCCCGTGCGAGTAAAAGTGCATTTGTTTTAGACAATATTGTGTTATATTTATTATTATTATTTTTATTATTATTTGTGTTAAATTAGTGTTATATTTTTTGTGACGATGTCAGAACGAAGTACCAATCCAGAAGTATGGAAACAATGGCTTCGTGAGCTCAGTGAAGATGAAACAGGTGATACAGCAATTGAAAGTGATCCTGATGACCCGGAAGTAGACCATGTAAACAAGTCTGACGATGATACCGATTCAGAATTTGACGGGGATGAATGTAATTCAGAAAATGAAGATGTGCTATCTCATATTGGAAGAGACGGAACAACAAAATGGAGAAACACACCCGTTCTTTCCAGTCATTCAAGAACCAGAAGGGAGAACATTATTATTCATCTCCCAGGTACCAAAGGCCATGCGAGAAATGCCCTAACACCTTTGGAGTCGTTGAAATGTATTCTGGATGATAAAATGTTATCTATGATAACAAATTACACAAATTTGTATATTGAAAAAATAAAAGGTCAATATACAAGGGAACGGGATGCACAAGAAACAAATGAATTAGAAATTTGGGCTCTGATTGGGTTACTATTTTTAGCTGGAGTGAAAAAGTCAGGAAGACAAAGTGTTCGTGACTTATGGGATAGAAGTGGTACTGGAATCGAAATATTCTATATGACCATGTCATATAACAGATTTTTTTTCCTAATGAGGTGCTTACGTTTTGACGATCATCGCGACAGACTTCAAAGATCTGAAATAGATAAGCTTGCACCAATAAGAGAAATTTTTGAAATCTTTATTCAAAACAGCCAAAATTCATTTACTCCAAGTGAATTTTTGACTGTTGATGAGCAGTTGGTTGCATTTAGAGGAAGGTGTTCCTTTCGACAGTTTATCCCCAGCAAACCGGCGAAATACGGCATTAAAATTTTTCTTCTTGTCGACACAAAAAATATGTACACCATCAATGCTGAAGTTTATGTAGGCTTACAACGTGATGGGCCATACAAGCAACGAAACACACCAGATGAAGTTGTCAAACGGTTAGTAAATCCGGTAAGTGGAACTAACAGAAATATTACTTTTGATAATTGGTTTAGCAGTTTACAGTTGGCCATTGATTTACAAAAATATTTCAAGCTTACATGCATTGGCACTCTCCGTAAAAACAAACGAGAGGTCCCAGCAAGTTTTGTAAATGTAAAGGGAAGAGAAGTTTCCAGCAGCATATTTGGCTATCTCAAAAATGGCCGTTGTACACTCGTGTCATATATTCCAAAAAAAGGGAGAATCGTTTTAGCTTTATCAACAATGCACTTTGATAATGCTATAGTTACTCAACCAAAACCTAAACCACAAATTATTATTGATTATAATAGCAGCAAATTTGGAGTAGACATTGTAGACAAAATGTGTTCAGGATACAATGTTGGGCGCAATAATCGCCGCTGGCCACTTACTGTTTTTTTTAATATTCTAAACCTTGCTGGAATTAACAGTCAAGTGATTTATAATGCAAATAAACCGTTAGGTGGATCAAATGAGAGTCGTGCTTCGTTTTTGCAAAGTTTAGCGCTTGAGCTAATAAAACCTCAATTAAAGAAACGACTTTTTACGAAAGCTGTTCCAAGGTCTATAAAAACAAAAATAAAAATTTTCCTAGGAACACAGGAAGAAATCCCCTCTGAAAAAGATGCAGCGGGAAGTTCCGGAAGATGTCACATATGTAGACGGACTCGCGACCGGAAGTCACGATTTGTCTGTGCAAAATGTAGGAATTACGTCTGCAGAGATCACTATAAAGTTGTGTGTGAAGATTGTATGGAATATGAGTGTTATAGTGAGTCAGAAGAAAATTGAAATTTTAACTGTTGAAAAAAATATAGCTATAATAAAACTTTAAAAAAAGCTATTAAGATTTTTGTTTTTAAATGTTTGCTTTGCTATTATGTTTTTAGGGATGTTAAACAATATAAAACAATTAATTAGAATCATTATAACCTTTATCAGTTTCCATTATTTTGCTTAAAAGAAAATAATTGTAGTTTTAGAATAAAAATTAAATTTTTCATACAATGTCAAATAAATATAGTTAATTAATATTTGTGGATTATTTTACCCCTACATAATAAAAGAAACATATTTAGATTGTTATGGTTGGTAGAGCAATTTTTTACAACTAAAACATGATACTTATTAACGGCCATGAATATGGGGCAACTATTTACCCCACGCGAGTACTGGTGTCATAAAATATGGTGCGAGTACTGGAGTGTTAAGTGACAGGCGGCATAATTTTACTGAGAAATATTTTGAAATTTATGTCGTACATTTTCATGAAACTTTTAAAAACTAATTTATTTTTCAAAAACATTTAATTATATGCTGTTTCCACCTAAAAGGAAATTTTAATAAAGATATGTTATATTTCTTTTAATTAACAATTTTTTTCATCTCCTTTTTTCCCCAAATTTTAAAGTATTTTAGATTGAATTAACACTAAAACGAAACGTTTGTCGAAATGTCCTTAACTTTATTCAAGGCTGGTTAAATTTTGCATATTTGTGTAAATAAATGGATTGCTGCATGAATTAAGTTTTTAAATTCACGTTTTGAATTTTTTACTGCACGATTTTGCATATTTTGGGTTTTTTACTGCACAATTTTGCATGTTTTGAGTTTTTTACTGCACAAAAATCCGGTCTCTAATAATAACTTTATTCACAACTGTACACAATGGACAACCAGTGAATGTGAAGTTACATTGAAACAACAGACATGATCAGGCATGAGGGAGTCAGCACCCAGTTGTACAATCTCCAGGCTTGAAACTAAATTATTAGGGATTAGACTAGGAGATCCCTCATCCACTTCCTTTTCAGCCTCCGTTGAGTTATGTCAGGAATTTGTACTGTTGCCATATTATGTATCTGTTTGTTAGTATGTCCACGGAGTTTTTCATGAAATCGACGATAAAGTTTATGGATATGGGTCTTAACTGTCGGAATACGTAAGTCTGTATGTAGCATATCGTTTGACACATAAGGAGGGGAGTCAGTTTTCAGTCTTAGGAATTTTGATTGAAATGTTTGAATTTTCTGAATATGTGTTCTTTTGGCCGGTCCATAAATTTGAGATGCATACGTCCAGATGGGTTTTAGCAAGTAACTGTAAATGTTAAGTTTCTGTTTTAGCATTAAGGTAGTTCTGAGCATCTGTGAAGTACTGAGTATAGAAGTCGCAGTCTTAACTGTAACGTCTGTTTTTTTGTCTTGACGTGTGAGCCCCATGTCAGTCTTCTATCAAGCGTAAGTCCTAAGTATGTCACTTTTTCAGTTTGATGTAATGGTTGGTTATCAATGTAAACAGGCGGGCAGGTCTTGCGTCGTAGTGTAAATGCTATATGAAGGGATTTGTCGTAATTAAGTTTTATTTTCCATTTCTTACACCAAGTTAAAATCTCGTTGAGTTTGTGTTGAAGTGTTAAGGTGGCTTGTGTAGGGTCCGCGTCTCTAGTCATGATTACAGTGTCATCTGCATAAGTAGCAGTTAATACGTTATTGTTTGTTGGTATGTCATAGGTATATACTAAATATAGAAAAGGTGCTAGAATTGAGCCTTGAGGGACTCCTGCTAAAATAGGTTTGATGGAGGAGATATCTGTGCCCTGCCGAACAGAGAAAAAGCGGTCTGAAAGAAAAGATTGTAAAATAAGGTAGTATGTGTGTGGTAGTAACGGTTTCAATTTTACTAATAACCCCTGTTGCCATACTCTATCAAAAGCCTGGGAAACGTCCAAAAACGCCCCAGAAACATAAAGTTTTAGTTCTAAAGCAGCGGATATGTAATCTGTGACTCTATGTAACTGTTGTGTTGTTGAATGACGTGAGCGGAATCCAAATTGGTGGTCAGGTATTGTATTTAATTCAATCAGTAATTTAGTAATATGGTCCAGTAGTAATTTTTCAAGTATTTTTGAACAGAGAGGTAAAAGACTAATAGGTCTATAGGAAGGTGTGTATTTGTCTTTGTTGGGCTTATGAATCATTAATATCACGGAATGTTTCCATTGTAAGGGAAATTTTGTTGTTCTAAAAATGGCGTTATAAAGGGTTGTAAGAAAAACTAATGATTTTCTGGTTAGTTTTTAGAGTACCTGAGCTGTGATGAGATCATATCCAGGAGCTTTATTTTTTGGTAATCAGTTGATTTGGTTTTGTACTTCAGTAGGGGTGAAAGGTTTGGGAGGAAATGACATTGGTAGGGGTGAGTATAAGATTGTCTTTAAATGTTCCTCATACAGTGTGTCAGTTAAGTCATCGTATGTTCTAAATACAGTCGAAAGATAATCGGCAAAAATTTCTGACATTTCTCTGTCCGAGACAGCACAGGAACCATCATTTTTTCTCAGTGGGACCGATGGTTCACGGGGCTTCAAGAGGCGTTTGGTATGATTCCATAGACTGTTATCATCGGCTGTCAAATTTGAAAAATAATTGTCATAGTTATTTTGTTTAAATTTTCGTATTTGGTGTTCGAGGTCATTATTGAGTTTATTATACGTCTATCTGTCAGAAGGGAATTGGTCTTTTTGCCATTTTTTGCGCACTTGTCTCTTGGCTCTTATAAGATCCCTAATATGTTGAGGGTAGGTAAGTAAATTGATAGTTTCTTTATACCTTGGTGTTTGCGAAGACCATGCAGCTTCTTTTACTGATGTAAAGAGTTCGACTGCCTCTCCCAATTCTTTTTCTGTTTTGAGAGCAGTTGGGATGGACAGTTTAGAATTTAGTTGCTCTCTAAATAGATCCCAATCCATAATACCACCTGTTAATGAAGGCCTCTCTTCTTTAAGAAATGTTTCGACGCCCATTATCAGGTTTACAGGGAAATGATCAGAGCCAGGATCCGCTTCGGTTTTCACTGAACAGGGTACGGTCCTTAGTCCTTTCGTCACAAATATATCTAATATGTCAGGCTTCTTGTGTCTAGAATTTGGTAAGTTGGTTGGTTGGGAGCAAGTACGTCTAATGACAGTCGATGAACAACAGATCTAAGGTTCCTACCTCTTGGAGTGCACAGTCGCGAACCCCAGTACTGATGTTTTGCTAAAAACGAACTACCAAGAGCTTCAAAAATGTTTGCAAACATTTGCTCTGTAATTATATACTTTGGGGGGCAATAAATGGCAGCTATCGTCACGTTCTTGTGTTTGGTCTGTAAGTGTATTCCTGTGATTTGTATCTGAGGAGTAGAGTCAAGATGAATGGGAAAATGTTTTAGTGTCGATTTGCAATGGCAGTACCTCCGTGTGCAGTGTTGTCAGGATGGTCTGTTCTGTATAAAGTATATCCAGAAATGCTAAGTTTATTTCGAGGTGTTAGATGTGTTTCTGTCAGTAAGGCTATATCTGTGCGTTTGTGATGGAGGTGTATTTCTAATTCAGTCTTTCGTTGTATAAGTCCGTTTACATTCCATAGTAGGATTGATAAGGAGCCCACAGTCAGAGAATTAGGGGCCATATTGGGGGTATAGGGTCTGTGTTATTTGGTTTAATTTAATTATTAAATATGAATAAATAACATTAAAAACAGAAATACCTGGAAATATGATGGAACTGTCTGCATAAAATTGGGCACTGTCCTAACCTATTAGAACTTTTTTGTGCTGATCACAAACACACATAAAATTAAGGGAGTTATGAGAATTTTTAAAAATATTTACTCATGTAGCATTTTGCAATAATTTATTACAACCTACCTACTATGCATACAAAACTTTCGTTTGTTGCTCTGAGTAACCTACATGAGAAGGAAGAGAGTTCAAAATATTTCCAAGTCAGTTTTTGTAGGAAACTGATTATAATCACATAAGGGGAAACATTTACCCTAGTTTTTCTACCCTTTTTGCAAATTCATAGTTAAAAATATACTCATAATTATTTATTTCTGTTAATAATGATCAATTTTTGATTTTTCAATTTTTGGGCTTTAATATCTAATTAAAATTCTGTCCGACCAGATTGGTCATATTCCCCACTGTTTGCTCTCCCCATGTTTTCAACTATGGTGAGATGGATAATAGTTTAGGGAAAATTATAAAAAAGAGAATCTAGTAAAGAATACTAAGACCATTTATTTTAAAGAAATAATTACAAAAACTATAATCTTAATTTCCTTTTTTATTCTACAAGTTGATTTAAATCATGATATTTTTGGATGAAATCAAACAATTCTATTCTCATCTGCCTAAAATTTATATACATTGATCCTACAATGATATGATCTGAAGGAATTTCAAGAAAACTTTTTATCACATTTTTTTAAGCTTGTAATATAAGAGATCTATATCTGATAGCACTTGTTAACTAGAAACGTGATGACAGGAGTTTCACTCACATTTTCTAAAGATGCAGTTAATAGTTTGAAAATGTGCTCTAATATAACCCTGATATATGTTTAGTACACTTAGCTAAATGTATCCAAGTGTGATCCCCATTGAACATCACTTAATCACATGTTGGCTAGTATTAGAAAATTAGTCAGACTAATAAAAATATGAAGTCTAACTGGTATTCACTATTTTAACAATTTGTATTTTCCTTTGTATTGATCTTTTTTTGTCAGCATTACCACAAAATATATGGCTTCTTTTTTTTCTTTTTTAAAGTAAAAGGGTTTAGAGCTAGAGCTAAAATATGGTTATTAATATTTAAATACACTATTAATAAAAACATATATTTCATATTCTACTCTATGCTGTTATTAAAAATGATTTATATAAATATGTACATTATTAGCTTAATTGGTCATAATACTTTAATATCAAAAATAAATATTAAACCTACATTTAATACTCGCAAAAAAGAATTATAAACTTACATTTATTACCACCTTTAGCACTAAACGACATCAAGATAAGAGTTAAAAAAGATATAAACAGAGGTGAAGCTACTCCAATGTACGACATGGCGATGTCACCATCCAACTTGTTGGTAAGTAAAACCTTTAAAAGAAAAATAATACGTTTTTATTTTTATTTTTACAATTCAAAACAATACAGACATCTAAATGTAGCAAATTGTTATGTTTAATATTTAGTTTCTATTCTTAATGAGAGATTCAACCAATATTGAATATTGAAGTTGGTTGGTTGGTAACCCACTTACCATGAGGCTATAAAATTTTTCACTGAAATTTGAAATTTACAACACTATTCTTCTTCTTATTTTTCTTTACGGATTTATAATATGTCTAATTAGGTTACTCCAATAACCACGAGGTTTTCTAAATAAAGTATTGCCTAAAATATTAGTCCCGAAAAAAGGGTTGTTTTACAAAATGGAAAATTTAGAAAGCAATACAGCTTGGGATTGCAGAATATACCCAATGTAAATATGAAAGAAATAATAACATTCCAAGAGTCAAAAAGATCATATAAATTTGTTGGTCTTGAGAATAAATAAAACCTTAAAAAGGTAATTAATATTGAACTGATGGTAAACATGGAAAAGACTGAATCATTGGTAAGAATTTAATTATATCAGGTCTGACCTTGCAGATTTTGGTTTTGACAGAGTTTAAAGCAATGAGATATGTAGACCATATTAGATCCAGCTCCGTGTTACCAAAATGGCAAGGAAGGGGAGGGGAAAAAAAGGAGAACATTGTTAATGGTTTCAATTTCACTCGGTAAAGTCTCAATTTTTTTTTTTTTTTTTTTTTTAAACAAAAATAGTGAGTTCTGTTAGGAAGGGAATTTTATTGTCGATAGTATCAATAACAAACGTTCAAAAATGTAAAGCCTCATTATAATCATTAAAACGTTTAAAAAAAGTAATATATGTGAAAAACCACTTCATATATAAAATAATAAATAAAAATGTTCTTTTATTTATAAAGAAATAAATAAAAATGTTAACAGTACTTAATAGTGGTTATTCAAAAGGTTTAATTAATCCTATCCATAAGCAAATAATACAATTTAAAAGATTCTTTACCTGAAATATTAAAATAGGTATCACCAAGAATGTATAGGCCAAAGCAGAATTAAATGAAGTTCTCCTTTGCCTTGCATTTACTTGAGGAGTTCTTAGAAGTATTCCAGCAAATATAATTGTATACAAAACTCCAACTAAAGACAAGCACATTACAATCCACAGGGGAACAAACACTACCTATAAAAATAGTACATTATATAACTAAAACAAGTAAAAATAATTGAATCATCATAAGTAATAGTCATTGAAGGCA
>RCWM02000012.1:5900000-5961055 GCA_003667255.2 Euschistus heros
CTTCCCTAACAGAAAGTTTATCAGGCATTAACACTGCTGGTGTTTTAGCATTATATTAATTCTTGATTTAATTAATATTAATTCAAAATTGATTTAGTGTCTTATATTTTGATATTTTCTTATTTCCACTTCATTATTTTCTTATTTCTCATTTTAATATTAGAAGGTAAACAGAAGTTAATATTACTTTGAACAGGGATTTAGAGTTTCTCCGTAAATGAAGGAGAATAACCTTTCCCCTCTAAAAGTAGCGACTAGAACATCAAAATAAATCGGAAGAAGATTAGAATCAAAATAAGAAGGTTAGAAGTACAGAATAGGGGTTGGTGTCAGGCATCTGAACCTTTACCATATTCTTGACTGTTAGATGTTTAAAAAGGTTCTTGAGGTTTTGTCAATAAAATATTTTATTGATTATAAAATATTATATTGTATTTTATTGAGTGAACCTCAAGAACCTTACTAAACAAACATATAATTGTATCACTATTTAATGTGAGTTATTTAAATCATAATAAAGTGATAAATAAAAACAATATTTGATTTAATTTACTAACATCATAAAAGTATAACCTATTCAAATAGTAATAAAGTGAATGATCTGATAAGCCATTGCTTTATTTTTGGCTACACTGATTTTCTGAAGAAAAGGATGTTAAAATCAATGTGTTAACCAGAGTAAATTAGTTTATAATGTAACTGAGTTCATGGCATTTGTATAAATTGATGAATATGTTCATTCTAGTTTCAATTTCAAACTGCTGAGACGATTGGGATGTGATTGGGCTAACTGGAAATACAGTAGGAAATATAAACCTCTACCTAACCGTTTTTCATAAAGGGAAGGGCTTCAGCATTACTTCTGAACAGATCAAATAATAATGATGAACTCATTACACATATTTCTCATAGGCAGCTAAAAAAACGTTAGAGGTAAATAAATCTGTTCTTGGCTAATTATAGCATCATAGCACTGGCCATGTACAAAAATATAAATAAAAATCATTCATTACTTAAAATAAACAATTTTGTGAAATATCTAATTGGTAAATAAATACATTAATTTTTACTGTTATTATTCAAGTACAGGATGAGAAGCCACCTGAAGTACCTGCTATTCAAAATGCCTGAATTTAATAAATACTTATTTCATTACCCATAATGAATAATATATTATTATGAACTGTTCATAGTAAAACTATTTATATTTGGTCATACTATGAACTATTTATTTCTGCAATATAGTTATATCAGGGATTAAATTTCAATAAATAGAGCAGTTTAAGTATTGAGGCATATTAAGTATTGACAACATCTAGGAAATTTAAGAGAAGATTAAAGGCTAGAAACACTAGCTATTTATCAATTGCAAAATTACTCAGCTCATACCAACAGTCCAGAAACTTAAAAATTAGGATTTATAATTATTATCTTACCTATACATCTTTATGATTGCAAATGGAGTCACTTACATAAAGGAAAGAACAGCACCTTATAAAGATTTAAAAAATAAAGTATGTAAAAAAGTATAATATTTGGTCTGAAAAAGATGAGCACACTGGAGAATTTAGAATGCTCTACAATATGGAATTGTACAGCATTTATGCAGAGGGAATAGTTCAGGTAATATCAGTACGTTGGTTAAAATGAGCAGGAAAAGTTGTTGGAGCCGGCATCAAGCCTTTGGCTTTGATAAGCATTTTAACTTATTTATATATGAACTATTCATAGTAAACATACTATGAATTATTAATTGTATACCAGTTGGTTGGGCATTTAGAGCCAAAAATGACAATGCACTTATCTTTAAATATACAGAAAATAATATATTGATATATTTACAAGTATTGTATAGAAGTAGTTTATACCTCAAATGATCGATCATGTTTTACAGCCCAAATGCAAACTGCAATAGAAACAATAGATATAAAAATTAATGGGATGAAAACCAAAATCCACAAGTGTCTTCCAGATTGAAGTTTATCACACACCAACAATTCAAACATAAGTAAAATTAAATGAAGTGCTAAACTAATTAGCATGGCCTTATAATGTACATATGCTTCACCTTCAAGCCTAAAACAATTTTTAAAAATTCAATATTATAATAAAATACATTAAATTTGGAGTGATTTGTGAAATTATACCATTTTATATATTAAAAAAAATTGTTTACATTATTTTAAAGATAAAAATAGTTTATTAGACCTTAGATTTGAGTGATCTTTTAAAAAATTTGGTCAAAACAGTTAGTTATAAAGTTTTCTTCTATTTATATGTAGGTTTGAGATAAATTATCATAAATGCTTAGTACCTCCTACATTTTTATATTTAGCTTTTCAAATGGATTCATTCCATATTAAAAACAATCAATCTGACCACATTTGATTTAAGTGATAATCACAAATCATTCACTCTTTAAATTTAATTTTATTCCCTTTCACATGAGGTTTCTGTTATTAATTTTTAAAAATCATAAAATCGTTTTTTATATAAATAAATAGTGTCCAAACACATACACAAATCTAAGTAAGTTTGTTGCTAATGGTGGATTTTATGATCATTGGTTGATTTTAGTGTCTTTCCATAAGATGTTCCCCCAAAAATATGTAGATTCACACAGAGATGTTGATAAAACTAGCGACCAGAACCAACAATCAAGCAGACAATATATTAATGAGCACATGACACTTTTCCCGCATTTCAGATGCACAAAGTTACAGGGGGGGGGGGGTGGATTGCTGCTAGTACCATTTCATAGTACTGCTGAAGTGTCAAAAACATCTGGAGGAAGAAAACATTAAAGAGGAAAACATCTAGATTTGAGATGGAATGCCTAAAGGAGGAATCTACAAGGAAAAAATACAAAGATAGATTTCAATACCAGAGCCAGGAATGGACTAAGGAGGAGTAGTGTCAGAGTACAGGTGAAGGTAATCAAAAAGAATATCAGGAATATGGCACAGAGGATTTTGAGAGAAAAGAAAACCAAGAAAAAAATAAATTAGTGGTGTGATTGTGATAGAGCCATGCAAAGAAAGGAATGAGGCTTGAATCAAAATGCTCTAAAAGAAAACTTGTAGTACACACAAAGCATATTCATAAAATAAAAAAAAAAGAAATGCCAAAATAATAATTTGAAAAAATAAATGAGCACATGAAACAAGAAAACTTGAGTTATGAGAAAAATTGTAGACACAAG
Source organism: Euschistus heros (assembly GCA_003667255.2). NCBI lineage: Eukaryota > Metazoa > Arthropoda > Insecta > Hemiptera > Pentatomidae > Euschistus > Euschistus heros. The sequence goes on from RCWM02000012.1 coordinate 5,903,203, forward strand.
AGAGCCAAAACTTCTATAAGTAAGGGTGTTAATGGCAAAATCAGGGCTTAGACCAGCAGACTGAATTATACCTGGACATAGTGCTACTATCCATAGTACTGACAGTGGCAATACATAAAAAGCTAGTGGGGAGAAGTGAACGATTACAGGGTATCAGAGTGGGTTATACCCAGGGCGGTCAACTAGACTCCCGATTCCCGATTAGATAAATGCTAGAGAAGACATGATATGACATTGATCTGCACCACCTATTCATTGATTTCCGGTAGGTGTAAACAGTGTATTTTGGAGTAAGCTTTTGGGGGCATTAAGCTCACTATAAATACATAAGAAGCTAATAAGATTGACAAAAAATACCCTGGAAAAGACAAGTGGCAGGATTGATGGCACCATCTACTATAGACTTATACAACACATGGCATATACTGATGATGTCATCACAAGAAGAACCAAAGCAGCATTGGCTGGTGCTGTAGTATTTGCACTAAATCTGGCACTAAAAACATAGAAAAGACTAAATATATGAAAACCTCAGACTGGAAAGAGAAAAGATACTGTTGATTTGGGTGATGACATGATTCACACCTATAGTACATAAACAATAAAAACAATAAAAGCTTTCCATTACAAATGCCTCTATAAAAATGAAGCTTTTGATAAACAATGATAAGGAAAAAATGTCAGTGGTTATGTATGACATTGAAACATAGACTCAGACTAAGAAGATTGGGAAACCCAGGCTGGTCTGGGAGAGAAGATTCCTAGGGGAGATCTTTGGAGCTGTAAGAGAACAGCACAGATGGAGAATCAGATGCAAAGCTGATCATATGATGAGATGGATATCCTCAGTGCGATTAAGAAGAGCTGGTTGGGGTATGAGGAAAGAATGGAGCTCTGTAGGCTACTGAAAATAATGTTGAATGTTGCACAGGAGGGGGAGGGGAATGAACAGAGACAGGCCCAGAAGCTAGATGATTTGAAGGACTTGTGAAAACTGGGGATCAGATATTGGAAACATCTATCAAGAGACCGTGAGGAATGGGAAAAGATGGTGACTAGGGATCTTAATTTTTCACTTGATTTTTCCAGGTGGAACGTTCGGAAACCAGTCTTTCGTTTGGAACGGAACGAGAATCTTGATTTTCTCGTTCCGATTGGAACGAACGCAGATCGGTTCGTTTTATTAATTATATTTAATAATTAAGAATTATATATAACATTATTTATCATTAAGATAATTAATTGTTATGGCAAAGTTTATTATTTTAAGAAAGCTTTACTACATAACATTTTATCTTAATACCTGGTGAAATTAGCGGTTGGTTTGGATAATCGTTTCCTTTTTGCCACTAATAATAATGCCTTTATTGTTAATATAAAAAACAAATTGTTAAATTAGAAATAAAACAAGCATTTTGGACTATATTCAAAACAAAAAAAATTATCATTAATGATATATACACAAATAACAAAGAATTAAATCAAATACAATTAAGGTGAAATGGGGCGTGCGTCATATGGAGTGCAAAGTTCAACTTTAACTTGGCCTTAAAAATCAGCTATTAATGTTAGGATAATATTTTCTGTTATATTGTAAACGTTGAACTATACTCTTTTCAGCAATATAGTTGATTTCCCTGATATCCTAAAAATTATTATCAGTGCGAAGGAAAATCAATTTTAAGTCGCATTCACGCACTTGCCCCACCTAAAAGGGGTAAGTGCATAAATCTCTTGTAAACTCGTTAGCAGTGAATTGATTCTTTGATGGGGTAGGTGCAAAAATAAGCAACTCCCAGAAATCATTTTACTCCTTGAAATTAAAAAAATAGAGAAAAATACATTCAATACAATTTTATAATTTTAACTCATTCAACTTTACACAACAACTAGATCAACAGGTTGAACTATGAAAATTCCTAGAGACGTTATCTTCTACAGTAGAGCACTCTAGTATATTAGGTTTGGAGGGTATGAAGTTCTTTCTGTCTACATACCAAAAATGGCAGTTGATGTAACAAAATGACAATAGAAATTATGGCGGACTGATGAATGCACTTACCCCACCTTACCTTATTTAAAAAAAAAAACAAAAACTGAATAGACCAATAAAAATAAATTGATAATTCCAGCAGCTATATCTAATAATAATATCCACAGCAATAATTACACCTCAATAAGTGTGGGTAACATTAAACATAAACACTATATTTGTGATTAATAGTATAAGACGTCCAATAACATGTTAAGTTATAAGAAAATATAAATTATTACATAATAATAATAGAGTAATTAATAAAACTTAATTGAATATCCATATTTATTAGAGAGTTAATTATTATTATTTTCTCAATAACTTCTACTTTTATAAATAGTTACCAATAAAATTTTTCTAACACTTAATATCTAGCATCCCATGCTTCTTTACTATAAATTCAATTATTTTATGAATAACTTGAGATTTACTTAAATTTTATGCCAAATTAATTAATCATAATTGATAGTCTGGTTTTCTATTGTCATAACACTAACTATTCACGAAATAAAAATTACTTTTTACTTTTTAGCTCGGTTTTTTATTTTATTAAAGCCTGTATTTTTTTATTTTTTCTAAACTATAATTTGTTATCTAAATTTCTAGTCTTAGATAAAAGATTCCATTACATACAGGCACAGTTAATGAGAACATATTACCAAATTGTTAAAATAAAATAACTTGGTTTCACGATTTAAAGATAAATAAATAATTTATTCACTAATTATGGTATTTCATAATAAGTAATAATACAAGTTATAACTTAAAAAAAAAAAAATAAGACCTATAATCGGAAAAATACAGTAGATTCCGTTTCAATAGAGGGAAGGCTGACAGTGGCGGAGCGTTCCAGGGACCGGTCTGCCTTCGTTCAATTGGAACGTTCCATAGACCGGTCTGCCTTCGTTCCACCACTGCTGGTCTTGCCCCTATTGGAATGAACGAGACCGATCTCTGGATTACGTTTAATTAATAATTAATTAAGTTTTATTAATTACTCTATTATTATTATTAGGTAATAATTTATATTTTCTTATACTAAAAATCATAAATATAGTATTTATGTTTAATGTTACCCACACTTATTGAGGTGTAATTATTGCTGTGGATATTATTATTAGATATAGGTGCAGGAATTTTCAATTTATTTTTATTGGTCTCTTCAGTTTTTTTTGTTTTTTTTTAATAAGTGTATTTAATTTATTTTTTTCATTATTTGTGTGTGTGTGTATATATATATATATATATATATATATATATATATATATATATCATTAATGATATTATTTTTTTTTCTTTTGCATATAGTCCAAAATGCTTGTTTTATTTCTAATTTAACGATTTGTTTTTTTATATTAATTAATTCATTCATTGCTCATTTTAGACCATAATACAATATTCTTATTATTATCACCATTATATAAAAGTTGTGAACAGTTCGATAAATTAAGATTACAGGATAAGATTATTGTGGTCCAAGTTCATATGATATGTTAATTGATAAGGAGATTAATGATATTAGGGTAATGATTGCAATATTATCTCCTGAAACATATTTATTTATACAAACAAATTTTTTAATATAAAACTGGGTAACATTTCATGGACATTGCCACTTTCTCAAGCCCTACAACATAGCATTCAAACAACAAAAACTGTATTATGACTATTACAACATTAAATATTATATTTTATAAATAAATATATATTAATATTATTACTACATACTACCTCAAATTATTGTTATATTTCTCAGGAGATATTATTGCAATCATAATCATAATGCTAATATCATTAATCTCCACATCAATTAATATATCAATCTGTATTATTTTCTACTTTTTATTGTGTCTTTTTCACAATGAATATATCTATATTATTATATTGTATTTCATTGAATGAAGTTCAATGTTTGGAATTTTATTACAATCATGTGTCTTCAATTATACAACTTTGTTTTGTTTTAAGAAATAATTGTTTTGTTTTGTTTTTAATTATTGACTCAAGTGTCATGTGTATATAATTAAAGGTTTAATTTTATTTAGTGTTACTTTTTTTTTTTTTTTTTTTTTTCTAATCCCCTTTATGTTTATTGTTTGATTATACAATTACAAAAAAGTATGAATCCATTCCTTTTTCTGCACTTGGTGCATACTTAAGGGATTTCTGTTTAAAGTACAAAAAATCATGATACAACAATAAAATAAATCTTGATCCATTGATGGGGCTCACTAGGTGTAGTGTTACTTTATTTTGTTTTATTTTCATATTGATATGAAAGTGAATCAAAAGAACGAGAATGGAACGGAACGATTGGAACCATTCCACTAAAAAGGTGGAACGACCCATCCCTAATGGAGACATAGGACCAGGTCCTACAAGGACTATACTGACCAGTATTAAATGAGTGAGTGAGACTTCATTACTTTTTTCTACATTTCAAGATTCTGGTATAGGTTTATTTATTTTTTTACACATTATAATGACAACTTTATTTTTAAAACGCAGAGGAAACATTTATTTCCTAATTTATACTTAATAAAAGTTTTTTTTAATCAAAAGAACAAATTCAGGAAAATCTGTTAGGCAATTTTAATGATATAATTTTTTATTTTATTTTATTTTTTTTTAATATTTATTGATATTTACTACTGTATACACTATATACAACAAGTAAATTTGAGATAAATGATATACATTCTTAAATAGGAAAATGTAAAACCCTTTCTAAACCTATAATTTTGTGGAGATGGAAATAAATTTTGGTACTTGTGTACCATACATGCCCCCGTGATTTGATACCAGATAACAGTCATTATATAAAAAAGAACTGTAATAACTTTAAACAGATGTTTATTTGCAATTAAATATTTTGTTCTAACCTCTCAAAAATCTCGCATATATTTTAAAATTGCCTCAAAGGGTTCCTCTTGTTTTAACTGAGTCCTCCACATAAATTCTGCAAGGAATGAAGAAAGTCTCTTTTTGTTCCTCTTCTTCTTTTAGTGCCCCATTCTGCATAATCTTCTAATTCTTTGTGTATTAGTCGAATTCTTGGGATCGACAAAATTGAAACTTATGATTAACAGTTTTGTGGGTGTATCCCTTTTTGTATAGGTTAACCCTTCCAACATTCAGACATAATCGTGGTTCCTGGATGAAATCTTTTTCCAATTATTGCCAATGACGTAACCTCTGATTTGTCTGGTGCCAATTCAAGGAAACATTTAATTGTCTCCCTACACAAACCACCGAATACCCACTGCTGATGGAGCGTGCGTCCTTCATTGTTTTTTCAGTACTTTTTTTGTTTTGGTCACATCCATGGAAAATGTTTTTAATTTAGTTAGTACATTGCTTTAAATAAATCATATGATGTATAAATTGTATATTTGTTTTGAGTAGGTAATTGATATGGTTAAATATGGTTGACCTTCAGTATAATTTTAAAAATATTTTTAGGAATATTTGGATGAGGAAACATGCCATAAGATTTTTTCTACATCATAATATTATTCCTAAAATGAGACTATGGAAAAATGACCTTGAGATGAAGTTGACATTTAAAGGTAAAATTAAATGGAGGTGCTATGTGAAGACGTGCAAACAAGAGCTTGGTGTGAGACGTGGAAACTGGCTGGATGGATAAAAATTAAGTCTGGAAAAACTTGTTCACTTCATTTACTGCTGGTCAAAGGAGTTTACCTTGCTGAGATTTTGTGAAACGGAACTGGGTATGCCGCACAACAGTTTCGTTGATTTCAGTAATTACTTAAGAGAGGTTTGTGTTCAGAAAATTGAAAGTGCAAATACAACCATTGGTGACAAAGGATTATATGTAGAGATTGATGAAAGTTTGTTTTCAAAACGGAAGAATAATGCAGGCAGAATTTTACCACAGCAGTGGGTTTTTGGTGGCATTTGCCACGAAACAAATGAATGTTTCATAATTTAAGTACCTGACAGATCTGCCGAAATATTAGTTAAAGCCATAAAACAATACATCCTGCCTGGATCTATTATTTTTTCAGACTGCTGGAACTCTCATCAAAATATTTGGAAGGAAGGTTATACACATTTCACAGTTAACCATAAGTACAACTTTGTCAATTCAAAAACATTACAGCATACCCAAAATATTGAAAGATTGTGGGGATCAGCAAATTGGAGCAACACAAAAAGAAGTGATACTAGAAGGAATTTTTAGAAATCTTATTTAACGGAATTTATGTGGTGGAAAAAGTTAGCAGAAAAAGATTCTTTCAATGAAATATTGAAAGATATCAAAGATTTTTAGTATAACATTTCTAGCATATAATTATTATTTTTTTTTTTTTTTATTTTTTTTTTTTTTTTTCACGAAATGGCCTTGGAGACCACGCAAATATCAATTTTTGGCTCCTCTCTTGTTTTTTCTTTCCTTCCATTTTTCTTTAATTATTTCTCCGTGTCTCTTTTTTCTTTCTTCTTTCCACGCCACTCCCTTTTTTGAACTTCTTCTGCCCACAACAACCTTCAATTCCTTAAGTCTGTTTCTATATCTTTCTCTGTCCTGACAGTCCTGGTCTGTTATACCTAATCTTTCCGTTTCTTCTTTCATCTGTTTCATATATCCTCCTGAGCTTTTATATCCACGGATTTTCTGAAATATTTGCTTACTTAGTCTTTCCGGGACCATTCTTATCAGATGTCCATAGAATTTCAGTCTTCTGACCCGGATTTCCGTTTCTATGTCCTTTGTATCTTTATAGATTTCCCGGTTGGGTCTAAGCCTGTATCCTTCTTGAGTCTTTTTGGGGCCATAGATCCTTCTCAGAATTCTACGTTCAATCCTTAGTAGTTCTTCCAGACTAGGAATGCAAGTGGTTTCTGTCCCGTATAAAATCACAGGTTTAACGACAGTGTTGTAGCGTCTTATTTTTGCTTTTGTTGACAGGGTTTTTTGCATATAATTATTATTATACAACTATTGTTTTAAAATGTTTATAAAAAATAAATAATTTAATTAAATTTCATGTAAATAGAAAACATCTGTTTTATTTAAAGCAATGTACTAACTAAATTAAAAACATTTTCCATGGACGTGACCATAACAAAAAAGTACCATTTTTTCTTTTAACAAATAAATTTTCATCTATTTCCACAATTTTACCAGAATCTCCTGACACAATTCGTTTTTTTCATTTTCCACACACAAACTTAGTTAATCAATAATGGTAATTAGTGTAATCCACAATGGTTTTAATAATCATTCCTAAATGTTTTGCACAATATTTTATGCAAGTCATTTCTTCTGTTCATGAATAGATGAAATGGATGGCTGTTTCTAAAGAAATTTAAGAATCCTGAAGCCAAGTCCCATACCTTACACTGTTCTTCAGTTTACAGTTTTTCACATCGCATCTCCATCTAACACAATCTGAAAATATAACTTCATAGAATTCCATTACTGCATATCTCATCTTTCGAAATAATATAATTTTCCTTAAAAAAATGTAACTGCACTTTCTTCATTATTAATTTAATTTAATAAAAAGCCATACCAGACTACTAATCTGTAATAAATTTGAGTGAAAGAATTGAACAAATATAAAAAGCTGTACATGAAAGGATTAAAATTATGTTTGCTAAATAATCATTATAAACATCATGATAATTATAAGAGTAAACATTATTAGGGTCATTTGAATTATTCAATCAATAAATGTCTAAATTAACTGGAAAATAAACCTACATTATTCATTCAACACAATTGCCATTAAAAAAATTAAAAACTAAAATAAAAAAGATAAAATAACACTGACATAAGGTATAAATATATTAATTATAAAAGTAGAAAATAAAATTCCAACAAAAAGGACCAAAATAACAATTCTAAATTGCAATAGTTATATTAAATAAATAATACTATGAATAATTTTGTAATAATATCGATAAAATTAAGAGATAACAATCGCACAAAAAAAAAAATTAAAATCATTTTCTACAATACCCTAGAAAATAGCTTAGTGCCCATGAATATAATCAATCATAACTGGAATAAACAAATATAATAAATCAAACATTAATCCTACAAGAAAATAATATGAAAGGATTTGAATTAAATAATCTAAATAGATAAATAATAGAACCCAAACCTCAATTAGCTTTCACTAAGTTGATATTTAGCTATATATTTTATGATAATTAATTTAATTCATCTATTATTCTATTAAACTTATTTTAAATTATTTAGTTTGTTGATAGTAGAATATATTTTATTATATGCTTTACTAATAGATCACAAATACCTAATTTAGTCTCAGAAATAAGCTGTAACCTTCAATCCATAAATGGAATGAATTTAGCACTTATGATTTATTAGATAGGTAAAAGTGAGCCAGTTGCATAGACACAACAAATTATTAAGAAATATATTACCAACTAGTTTGTTTATTAATACTACTTCATTTTGAGATATTCCTTAAGTGATTACTATTTTTTAATATTTACTTTAATAAGTTCTTACTAAATGAGTATTTATCTAATTTAGATAATCAAGCTAGAAGCTTATTTTTATCAACTGGCACATTTCCAAGATGAAGTAAACATAACTGGGTATTTTACAAAGTCATCCAATCAGAACTTTTTGGTAGTGTGAATGTCATTAAAAATACAAGTATATAAAACATCTTTAACAATACAATGGATCAATGCATCAGTCGGGCCAGCAGTTGTGTTTTTAAAAAATCTATCTCAACCAATTGTAACATAACAGAAACTGTCATTTATTCTTTTTCAGGCTTTTTTCCAAGGGAGTCAATTTTCCTGTCTGGTATTTCTTCCTCACATCACAGGAAACTACAAAGACTGGGTTCCAGTGACACAAATTTGATTATTGTACATTTTCATATTATCGGAGTAGACAGCAGCATTGTAGTAAGTAGTTCTCAACTTTAACACCAGGTTTCTCTCCTCAGTCAAATAGTCTTGGGTCTCTCCATAATTTCAATACTTTCTAAAATTGAACAACTAGTGCAAATTCTAGTATTTATTTGCATTCACATGAGCGACTGGCTATCACAGACAAATGAACCCTGAGAGACCTGCTTGTCCTTATTATTAAGGTTGGGTCACTTCAAAATTTCAATACTAGAATCAATTGACAAAGCACATTTCTCTATGATTCACAATAGTTCATTTGTCTGTCATAGTCATGCAAAAGAACCAGAGTTGTAAATTGATTCAGGAAAGTATTGAAATTATAGAGACCCCAAGACTGACTGAGGAGGCAGGAAAGAACTCAGATAAATAAAGGAACATAAGAAAACAATTAATATGACAACCCAACTAAAATATCCTAAAATCTAAGTTAGATTGTTTATGTTAGAGGAGTATAAGGACTTTTTAATGGGATGTGACCACAGAAAATTGAATTGACTAGAAACGGTACCCGGGCCTTGTCAAAGGAGTGAGAATGGCACCACTCTTCCCCACTCCTCTGACCCCCTCATTTCGCCTCATGCCTTCGCCTTTATATTATTAATATTTTTATCGAGTTACAAACAATATCTATAACATATTAAATTTATTTAGCTACAGCAAAACCTAACATTTTTCTATTGCTTAAGTGTAATAATTCAACGTTTATTAAATAATATAATGATTTTAATAGTTTTATACTGCGTGTAGTTCATATGACAGTTATAAATGGGGATAACGTAGTCTATAACTATTTATTAGGTAGGTTTTTTACAAATGATATATTACAAATACAAATGTTATATTATTTTTGTTTGATTCAATTAATTATTGGCCCTTAAATAAAACTAATTTATTTGAAAAAAATCTAAATTTTTGAAAGCTGTCATTATTTTTTTTTAACATGATGGTACATTGTCGTTCTAAAATAAAGCTTCCCTGTAGACTTTATCAGAGAAAAATAATGAATTTCTTCATCTAAAAAGTGTGATTGTGGAAAAAAGTTTTTTTCCTATCCATTCTTTTATTAAATTATGAAATAATTCTTGGTTAATAAATATTTTTTAAATATATTTTTTTATTTTTGAAGAGAAAAGATTTGACCCCGGTTGGGATTCGAACCCAAGTCTCCACTTCTCTAGCATGGTGCCTTATCCACTAGGCCACCGAGCTCGTATCCGAACCAGGGAAATCTTTTCTCTTCACTGATCCATACCCCCGGGCACTCACAATTGCGATGTACAATTCGGGGATGAATGTTCAATTTGAACATTACTTTTAAATGGATCTATTGACGTGCTGTCCTATATATTAAATTATGAAATAATTCTTGGTTAATAAATATTTTTTAAATATATTTTTTTATTTTTGAAGAGAAAAGATTTGACCCCGGTTGGGATTCGAACCCAAGTCTCCACTTCTCTAGCGTGGTGCCTTATCCACTAGGCCACCGAGCTCGTATCCGAACCAGGGATATAAAAAAATATATTTAAAAAATATTTATTAACCAAGAATTATTTCATAATTTAATATATAGGACAGCATGTCAATAGATCCATTTAAAAGTAATGTTCAAATTGAACATTCATCCCCGAATTGTACATCGCAATAGCGAGTGCCCGGGGGTATGGATCAGTGAAGAGAAAAGATTTCCCTGGTTCGGATACGAGCTCGGTGGCCTAGTGGATAAGGCACCACGCTAGAGAAGTGGAGACTTGGGTTCGAATCCCAACCGGGGTCAAATCTTTTCTCTTCAAAAATAAAAAAATTCTTTTATTAATCGAAAGATAATGATTTTCTATTAGTAGAGAAACTTCCAAGCGTGATTTACTCCAACCAGATAAAAAACGATTGCTTCTTGGGTATGAAGAGCTTCCTCGTAGTCCATTTTACAGCCAAAATCCCCGGCCCCGTATCCGAAAAACATTGATTCATCCTAAACAACGCGTTTCCTGATCGTCATCCTGTCAAAAATCAGGGCGAAGATCAATTTTTCCTCTTTGCATTTTTCCTTGAGCACTCTTAAGACTTCATTCCTAAACCCAGAAGATGCATTGACAGCAATGTACCAACGGCCAATCGTTCGCCTGTATCAGTAGGCATGTATCGAATTGGTCTCGATTGGTATCGAACGAAATCGTGAACTTTTGGAGAAAGAAAATTTAGTGTGATTGAGAACGCCCTTAGTCTCTCGTCATAAATTTTTACAAGTTAGGGACTGGAGGACTTCAACAACAGCCTCTGATAAAAAGCGTTAGTTATCTTTGACAAATTCTCAAGCATGGCGGCATATTCATCGGCCAGGAAATTCCTTCTTTTTTTTTCAATTCTAATATGAATTTTTTTAAAATCACAATTCTTTTCTTCTTTTTTTTTGTACCAGTTTGCCCTTTTTTGAAGGTTCTTAAGCTTCTTTCTTTTATCTCTCAGCGAATTATTAGTTGAGCACAGTTTCTTCTGTTGAGCATTAAAACTTGGAGTCATTCGTTCAAGTTGGGGAGATGTTCGATTATTGGTCAATTCACTCAACTTATCGTCCACAAATTTTAGCATTTTTGAAAATTTCCTTTTGTCAGGGGATCGAGCGTTTTTAGCATGTGGAATCGGAGAGGTGTGCCTTTTAATTTCTTGTCTCTCCTAGAAAAAGAACATAAACATAAAAATACATAAACCTATCGTGCTCAAAGTAATTGAAAAATATATTTACTATCTGAGCAATTTTAGGTTCCAGATATTCCTGAAAACCATCAAAAACTGACGGGACAGCGCCATTTGTTAGTTTTTAAAATAGAGACATTCTGTCAAAATCCTCTTCTTTGAAGTGCTTGGAGCACAAGCGGCTGGTTTTTGTGGACTTCCAGTTCTCTTCTTATTACTTGAAACCACTTTTTTCATTAAATTTCATCTGACGGTAAGCAAACCCAAAAGAATAAAATACCGAGGTCAAATTAAAACAAAATAAACAAAAAAAAAAAAACACTTGTTTTATAAAAACAATTTTTTCCTAAGAAATATTCCAAAAACTTGTTTAGGTACTTAGTGTTCGCTTTGCAATTTATTTTAGATGTGGGTCGATGCATTTAAATTTAACACCTATTTTTCTTTCTTTGGGATAATAAGTAATTGTTTACGAGATCTTTTAATGTTCTTTAAATTCTAAAAGAATATTATTTGAGAAAAGATTGTTTTATGTAATGAAAGGAATAATAAAGTTACGTGTGAAACGTTATTGTTGGTACTGCTAGTTTGTCAGTTTTTTTTGGATGGCAACCAAAAGCAACACAACAAGGCATATTGTATTTAAACTTATACAACAATTGTAACTCGAAAACTAATTACTAAGGAAGCAACAAATATCGAATGTGAATCAATAATAGAAGCTAAGAAGCGTATTAACAATAAAATGGTCTGATTGTGGTTAGAACTAACAGCCGAACGAACAAGCAACCCTTGTTGTTCAGCCCAAGGGGGTTAGAGGAGAGGGGGGACTCGTCTTAGAACTGGTGCCATCCCTCAACTTGCGTTTACCGCTTCTAGTCTATTCAATGTTCTGTGGATGTGACTCTGTTTACTCAGCTGCATTAATTTAATTAAGTTGTGAAGATAATTGAATAAAGAAGCAGTTGCAGCATAAATCCTCATCTCATATATGAAGTATTCCAAAATCTAATAAAACAGTTCTAAAGATTTCCTTGACATTGTAAATTAAATAATGTTCCTTAAAAATTAGAGATAAAATATCTCCAATAAAATTTTTAATATTAAAGAATCGTATGTACAAAGCAAAATAAAATAATTTAGAACAATTTTTCTGATAACTTATTCAGCTAAAAAGCAACAGTAGATACTTACATATTATAGAAGAAAAACTTTACAATCAAAGACATGAAAAATACAACTAATCCCAATTTATATTAAGTTTGTAATTAATTTCAATACATTACAGTAATACAATCCATGTTCTTAGCCAAAATTGTTATATACAAAAAGGGGCACATTCTAGAAAATTTAGTTAACACAAGACAAAAGTAAATAAACGATCCCAAAACATGATAGCCATATTGAATTAGATTTACAAATTATAAATATATTCATTGGCCCACATCAACTCTTAATAAGGAAATATAAATATTACCAGCTTAGGTTGTTAACATTTTTTTCAGGTCTCACTCTCAGTGATCTAGTTATTTCTGAAAATATTAAGATTTTGGCAATTTTCTTGACTTTATTTATTTTTTTAGCTTCATTTTATGGAACTTCCACATAAATTTAACGCATTTTTTATAATCTGAACATTAAACAGAAATTTGATCTATCACTGTAATTATTTGAAAACAGACCAATAGTAAACATGATAACCAAATGTCTAATGTTCCATATAACAATAATACGATATCAGAAAGTGTTAGACAAAGAATCCAGAAAAATTATACCTGAAATGAGGATAACGCCACCAAACATAACTACCAATGGTAGCCCCTAGGATAACCATCAACTTCCAAAACCAAATTGGAGAAAACACTGTCCAATATGACCAGTCTATAATTCCATCTTGCCTCAAAGCAAAGAGTGCAGTGAACAACATCAATGAAGTATGCACAATAAACTTGCTAAAAAAACATCGCAATTAGCAAAATTTACAGAAACATTTTAAAAACTAATTTTGTAATGATGTTCCTAACAACAAACAATAAAACAAAATTTAATTAATAGTAGTAATTGAGATACATCCATGACAAACCTAGGATTGAAATCTTTAAATAACGTTTGGAGGTTCATAGCTTTAAACAAGGCTCCTTTAATACAATAATAAATAAACAAACGCCTTAGAATTAAAAAAAACTTAGTCTTTCAATATTTAAACAATGGTAACAGATAGAAAACAAGAAGGTTACAAGGAAAAATAGAAATGGTCAACCAAAGAGCTAATGTCATAAGTCACAGTTGATATGTGAAAGAGGTGGTTAACGTTAGTGCTTCAAATGATCACATTGTTCCATACTATTACATATAAGAACTTATTCCTTTTTTTAATAAATAAAAATAATTCATAATTTACTCTAATACTTCAATAAGAAAAAAAGATATGCTATTAGGAATGGCTTATAATTATTATTGTTTTAATATCCTCTACATATTCGTAAAAAATAATAAAATCTGTTATAAACTGATACATTACCTCAACGTCTTGCATTGACACCTATTAGCCACCAAAGGAACTTTGTGACCACTAGCAAGTCCAAGTAGACAACTAGGGAAGTTCGCTCCTATTACATAACTCTGATCGACTTCTATTTATTTTAATCATATCATCTCTGAATGCAACTTGACAGTGGTGTTGGTAATATTTAAACCAAGTTTAGTGATGAAGTAGTTGATTTAAGAGGGATCATTTAATATTGTATATAAATGTTAGCGAAACGACTTTATTTAGATGCTGACGTTTCAATCATAGCATTGTAAAATATGTACCATCGGGCTAATATACTAATATATTGATGAAAATAAATAAGAAAATAGGAAGAATGCAGAAAATTACTGCAAATAAACAAAACATTTGGAATACTGGCCAGTTTCCCATAACATGGAAAGATTATGTTGTTGTTCCTATTAGAAAGAAAGGAAAAAAACTGTAATGAAGCTGCATCGTTCAGACCCATCTCTCTTTCCTCCTGTGCTGAAGACATTTAAAAATGAAATTAGAATGGCATTTAGAACACCATAATTTATTACCCACTAATCAATATGGTTTTAGGAAAGGAAAATCTGTACAGCATTGCCACTCTCAATTAATAACGGATATTTACTCTGCATACACTAAAGGGCAAATTTTGACGGGTATATTTTTAGATATCTCTAGAGCATATGATAGGGTTATCTATAGTCAATTGGCGGACAGTATGGCGAAATTAGGAATTAATAAAGACTTTATCCTTAAAATATTAAATCTATACTATGAACGGAGGGTTTTTATAAGAATAAAAGGGGATCATATTGGACCACGGAAAACTAGTAAGGGTCTGCCTCAGGGAGGTATTCTTAGCTGCTTGCTTTATGCTATTTACGTTTCCGAAATAAATCGTAACTTAACTGGATCGTGCAAATTAATTCAGTACGCAGACGACATCTGTCTCTATGCCTCAGGTGAAGATTTAGACTCCTGCAAAGTAGCACTATCATGTAGTATCAATAACTTATCAGGCTGGTTAAATGATAAAGGACTAACACTATCTGCACAAAAATCGGAAATCTGCATATTTAGAAGAAAAAGACATATTCCTTCCCCTAATCAAACAAAAATAGGTTCGATCAATTTTCCTTTAAGGCGTCATGTGAAATTTTTAGGTTTAGTCATTGACCAAAAACTCTATTGGAACGATCATATTCAATATATCCTGACTAGTTGCGAAAAATATATTAATGTTTTGAGAGCGGTATGTTCAACTAGATGGGGAGCTGACCCATCCATTTGTTTAGTTTTTTATAAAGCTACAATAAGGTCTGTAATAGATTTTGGGAGTATATTCTATGGTATTGCATCTAAATCAAAGCTAGCCGCCTTGTACAATTTATAATCTAAAGCTATTAGGTTAAGCTTAGGTTTTCTAAATAGCAGCCCTATTTGTAATATTCTAATGGAAGCAGGTATACCCCCTTTATCACTAAGAAGAAATATGTTGAGCTCCAGATTTGTATCAAAACTGTTATCCGAGTTGTCTCCAGTAAACAATAATCTAATCCATCTAGCTACTTTAGTTCTCACCCACCCCTACTGGAAAACTAAAAGATCTCCGCCATTAATTGAAGCTTTTTTAAATCTATCTCCGCACAAAGGCAAAATCTCAAGCCACTCGAAATTGCCTGTTTTCAATTATAGCTACGAAATTATGACGTACAAACCGGATATAGTACACCTACTAGACCCGATAGGTATCCCACCTTCCCAGTGCAATTCTTTTTTCAGCTTCACATTAGAACTAGCTATCCAGGCACCACAGTAATATACACGGATGGTTCAAAGAGCTCTATCGGCGTTGGCGCTGCCGTTTTCGATCCGCCTTAATGATTTCTCAAATTTGGTATCACTATAAAACATATTGAATCAATTAGGTATAATGGTCAATTTTTAATTTTGACCGACAGTCTAAGCGCGATATGTAAATTAGAACATTTAAAACCTTCATCTAGTTCAAGCTTCCTTATCATGAATATCGTTAAAGCTTTGTTTGACCTCTCAGCATCTAATAAAAAGGTTAGGCTGGCATGAATCAGGGGCCATTCAGGCATAGAAGGAAATGAGATTGTTGATAGAATAGCTAAGGAAGCTACCGGGCGCTCTGCTAGTAATTTCAAAATCCCCTACTCGGATTTGTTCTCTTTGATTAATGTCAAGCTGCTAGAGGACTGGCAACTGTGAACCGATGCGTCACAAGTGGGTGTGTTTTATAAATCGAACTTCCCAAATGTTTCGTTCATTCCCTGCTTCCAGAAAGTCAATGCACCTCGATCATGGATTAAAAGTATGTGCAGACTAGGGATTGATCATGGTTTATCAGGATCATATTTATTAAAAATAAAGGAAAGAAAATCAGAAGTATATGAGTTGTGTGGAGACAGGGAGGACCTAGAGCACATCATTATGAATTGTAAAAAATACGCCTTAGAAAGAATAAAATTTACAACGCAAATTAGAAATAAATTAAATATGAATACAATAACATATACAACTATTTTGCAAAACCCTGCTTCACTAATCAATGAATTCGGTTCCTTCTTGAGTGAGACAAATATTAAAATTTAGATTAATTCAATTTTAATTAAATCGAAATATTGTTTTTTTTTTTTTTTTTTTTTGTAATTAAGCGGTCTTAAATTTAAGTCGGTACTTATAATAATGACTAAATGAGAAAAAGACTAATGGCTAACGCTAAGGCCTTTATTAAAAAAAAAAAAAAAAAAAAAAAGAAAAGAAAAAAAAAAAAAAAAAAAAAAAGAAAAAGAAAATAAAGATGAAAAAAACGTATGTCTATAATATTATAAAATATAGATATTTTAAGATATGCATGTAGATTTAAAAAAAAAAAAAAAAAGATATTTTAAAATATAAATGTAGATTTAAAATATTGATATATTAAAATAAAATCATTGGTAACAGGTTTTTTCTCGTAATAGGTGATGGTGATAACAGTCCCTAGCCAATAATAGGTTCTTTTAAAGGTTAAGTCATTTTCGTCTTACCTCTAGTTTGGGGTGGTCTGAGCGCAAGTGGGGTAGGTGAACTGGTTATCTTTGATAGATTTTTTAATGTAGAAAAGTATGTGAAATCGTTTCGAGGAAATTAAGAAAAAGTATAAGGAAGCTATGGACTGAGGACAGTTATTTGTTTCAATAGGACAATGGATATAAGAACACTGCCAAAAAAACAAAAAATGGCTGCTGTAAAATGTTACTAGAATGTTTCAACCCCTTTGAAAATCTATGGGAATTACTTGAATTGAAAATAAGCAAAATCAAGTGCTCATCATACAACGTCTTAATTTTCAATCTCCAAAAACCTTAGGCAGAAATCGACCCTCAAGTGACCTACAAAATTGTTGAACCAATGCCTAGGAGGCTTCAAGCCGTGGTAAATGTTAAAGGTTATCCAACCAAATATTGTACTGTAAAAAAAAAAAAATTGTTAGATAAATACTGATAAAAGTATAGTTGACTGGATGAAGGTTGGAGAAGAAGACAGTCAGGGATGCAGTCAAAGTAACACCACGTTAAAGAAGGAATTCTTTAATAAGTGCCAACGTTTCGACCTGCGTTGCAGGTCTTCTTCAGGGCCACCGAACCACACTTGTGAGGAGAAGGACGATGACCCTATCGTAGTTAGATAAATACTATTGTTAAATACATTTCTTAAGAAATGTATGATGAATACATTTTTAGCGTGTGCTGGTTTTGAAATTTTCGTATTATTCAAATTAAACTGTTATTTAATTTTCGATGCACACATTAATCAATGCAAATTTAGTTTATACGATGTTACCTTATGTGTTTAAAAATTAATTAGGCGTACTTTACCCCCAAAAAATATGTCCACGAATATTTTTTTACCCACTGTAAATACACAGTACTTCCTGGCTTCTATATCTAGATAAGTTCCTCCCATAACGTTACCAATTTTCTTCAATAATTTATTTTAGACAACCTTGCTTCAATTTTATTTATAGTGGTAATGTTAAAACAAAATTTATAGAACAGAATGCCACTTAAATGTTTTTAAGTATCATAATTATAATGTTTTGATTTATTGGATCGTAAAGTTTAAAGTTTTCAAAGCTGTATTAAAAAAAAAATCATGTAAATGTGATTACAACGTTCATAATAACATGTCTATTGTTGTGAAGCAACTAACCCCGGGGTCATCTTTTCAGACGCCTCGTCAGGTTTAGAATAGGAAGCATGTTGAGGGATTAGTGGATTTGAATGGTTTTGGAGTTTACTTTGAAAGGATACGTATCTCGTCTCAAAAAAATTATTTTTAATTATATTAATGGTTCGAGGTTGGATCATAAATATCGAATTATTAAATTATTTCACTCATTTCAATTCTCGCCTGTCTTGAAGCAACAAAGAAATAACGGATCATTCATACCTAAAAAAGGCTCAACTAGTCTGGCGATTTTGTGGTCTATTTGTAGTGATCAATCATACCAACTTTTCAAAAAAATAAAAGTGGAGGGGTGGTGTCAGATAACAGCTCTTAGATTTGTTTACTTGGTATCTAAGGACAAGGTATGTAACCTGGTAGTAGAAAAGGTGAAAAAGGCCAACATAGCCTTACTTATCGTACTAGACTAGTTTCCTTACTTATTTATTTAACGTCGTTTAACAGTAATCTAACATCACTGTAGTTTATGACTGCCGCGAATTAACCAACTATGAACCAATAGCTACTTGATTCATGAGGAAATATTTCTTTACATTATTGATCCTTTGTAAAAATAATAATTATTTATCTTTATTTAATATTATGACCACTATAGAACGGAATTATAATGTACTGAGAAAAAAATTGGACAGTGCTGGTTACCACCAGTCTCTTTCATTTGATTCTATAGATTTAGTAGACAATTTGTTAAATGATGTTTTACACTGTAAAAGTGAAAACACGGTTTTTAAAGACTTAGTTAATGAATTATTTCAAGTGAGTCATGAAGATTACTGAATTATATTTATTGTCTACAAGAGTGTTAATATTGTGTAAAAGGCAATTTAAGCTCCTTATTACAAAAGTTTGTTAAGCAGTATTCTTGCCTTTTTGAAGTTCTAATGCACTCTTTTAAATTACTGTAATATTTAATATTTAATTAATAGTTTTTATTATTTGCATACTTATTTTATAGTGTTTATTTAATTTTTTATTTTTTTAATATTTTTTGCATATGCATAGTCAATCATTTGTGAAAAAGATTGTAAACATTTAAACAATCTATTTTCTTTGTTCTAGATATTAGTTTAATATGAGCATATTACTGATTTTGGCCTCTTCTTTCTTTTTAACATTAATACTGTGGATTTATTATTTCTTATAGCAACTTGGGGCACTAAAATTTAGCCAGAGACCTCTTAGACGAGAACACAAAAATTTAAAACATGAAAATAGTTTTATAAATTCCCAAGTCATTCACGAGGGAAGTGATTTCCAAGAACTTATTAAAGGTGAATTCATATAAATTTTTCTATTGCTCAAATTGATACTATAGTGAATATTATCAGTCAAAATTAACCCTATAAATTTTTAAAGAAATAAAATGATTTTTTTTTTTTACTTATTTTATTTTTTTGTATTTAATTGCACTGAAAAGATAGTTCATAAGCTTCTACCTACTTTTAAGAGGACTTATTGAGAAGGTTGATAGAAGTGAATGACTATTATTTGTTTCTTTTTTATATAATGATTTAATTGATCTAGTGGAAGATGATTGAGTGACAATGACTCCCTTACAAACCAAAATATTTAAGGAAACTCAATTACTTCATGTATAAGGTATATACTCCATTATTTAAAAAAAAGGATTATTTATTTTCAACCCTAACCCAATACAGTAATTTTCCTCTTCTAAATAATTAAAATTTACAACAAAAATATTATTAAAAATA
The DNA here is from genome assembly GCA_003667255.2 of Euschistus heros. Classification (NCBI taxonomy): domain Eukaryota; kingdom Metazoa; phylum Arthropoda; class Insecta; order Hemiptera; family Pentatomidae; genus Euschistus; species Euschistus heros. The sequence continues at coordinate 5,923,349 of RCWM02000012.1, forward strand.
AAATGTTAGGTAAATAGTTTTTCTGAAATTTCATTTAATTGTTTCTACCATTTTAAGTAAAAACTTTATAAACAAATATTATTTTTAAATTTGGAGTAATCAAATTTGAAGTTTTTATATTTTTATTATGGTTGTCATTGTAAATTTACAAGATTGGCTTATCTGAGTTTTTTCCTGTGAAACCAACTAGGTTGTTTATTTTCTGAAAATCAAAATTTGTAAAAGGACATTATTAGGATGATCCAGTTAAAAAAAAAAATATGAGGTGTCAGACAGAATAAGGTAAGGTGTTCTTAAAGTTAATTTTGATTGAGTTATTTAATAGTGTAAATCTGTAGTTTAATTTGTTAATTCTTATTCTCAATTTGAGGACTATTTTAGGTCTTAATACACAACACTATACTCATACTCAAGGATGACGCTTTATTACTTCTCACAAATACAATGGCCGCTACATCTCTTTTGTACTCTATAACCTTCTTCTCACTGCTGACAATATACAATAAACAATATAACATTTTCTTCACACAATTAATATTATTTAAAACAAACTATAATATAAAACTTGATTGACATAAAAATAACTACATATTTTTACATAATTCCATACACTTACTCCTTATTAGTGTTGAAACTAAGAGTAAATAAAGTTTTTATATCAATTTTCCACCGTATTCCAGATATAGCTCTGAGGAATAGTTTTAAAAAATCTGTTCTCAGCTTTTGTAAATTTAAGTCCATCTCAATCATCTTTCAAATGTGGTTATTTTCTATGAATGGTTAAACTTCTCCCTTCTATAGAAGTGATAGACATTTTTTTTCCTGCGGAGATTTTGGCATGAATATTGAATAACTGAAGCCAGTGTGTGAAGTTCAATGCTCTAGTATTTTAGAAATATTTTTTTATTTTTCATTCCATAAATTTTACAGATTTTTTTCAATGAAAAATCTTGAAATCATTTGCGAACAATGTACAAATTACTGGGTTGTTACCTTTCTTTAAAGCATCATCAATTATGATTAGGTAAAGGGTTACACTTGAAACCAACCCTAGGAGAGTCCAATTGTGTTGTTTCAATGCATTTTATAATTAATTAATAATTTTATTCAATGTATTTTAATAATTAATTTCAACTTTTCAAATATTCCAGGATATTTACTCGTTTAGAAAAATTGTGATATACCATAGTGTCTTTCTCTTTATTCCCCACTCTAAAATATAATCTTTAATCAATCTTTTCCATACCTTTTCATATTCGTTTTATTTATAGTATTCTAGTTTTAGAAATTATGAATAAGTGTCCCTTTGAAAGAAATTCTGATTATATTTCAGGTTCTACTTCAATTATATGATATAAAGCTGAGCAGTTTTTACAGACAAGCTCATTGGCAACTAAATTCATTTTGGTTAAGATTTTAAACTTTTCGTTTTTCTTTAACCACCTTACCTCATTTTGTGAAGTACAATGTAAGAGTAATAATTCTAAACCAATTAGTATTAGGAAAATCTTTAGTCTTTGGTGTATGTCTAATTACTGAGTTTTGCCAGATGTCAGATCTAGCTCCATTAAACCATATACTTTTATCTATCTATCCAATCGGTGCAACAACCCATTACTGGGTCCTGGCCTACTCAAGCAGCTTCCGCCAGTTTATTCGGTTAAGTGCAGCTGCTCTCCGATGCCGTACTCTGAGCAGGGTTCTAGTATCCTCTTCCACACCATCCCTCCATTGAAGCTTAGGGTGACCTCTCACTTATACAGCTATATACTTTTATACAGCTAATATATTTTTTATTTCATTCATTTAATGAACTGTGATCTAGTAAATTTGATGAATAATGAATATAGTGATAAGAATAAAACTTGCATAGTAACTATCCATTTGTTGCACTCTAATGAAAGTTTTATATCAGAAGATCCCAAGGTCATTATTTTCAGATGCTTCATAAGGAATAGAATGGGAAGAAAGTAGAGTAATGAGTGATTTGGGTGGGTATGTAGTTTATTATGAAAGTTCGTGTATATTGTTTGTGCCAAATCAGTAACATGTGGGAAATTAAGGTCATTGTGGATTAGTTGATTTTTAGACAGGAGCTCTGAGGAATGGAGAAAGTAGACACTGCAAGGATTTGGATGGTTTGATTGAACAACAGAACTATATGCCATAAATCCAAATAAGCCTGATAATGGTCATATAGATAAATATTTTGTGGTAAATTGAGAGATTAGAGTGTTTGTGAAGTAAGTGTTGGTGTAGTTGAAATCAACAAGTGGCTTCCTGTTTTTTCAATTCTTATGAGAGTTCCTTGAAAGTATCTTGTCAAGATAAAAACTAAGAAAGTGTATCTATTCAGCAATATTCAATGGTCCTCCATAAAAGAATACAGAACCATAGAATTTGGTTGGTCTTCGTCACAGAGTAAAATGTTTTTATTTGGATTTGAAGGAATTTATCTCAAATCTGCAGTTATGACACCATTCATAAAGAGAGGTGTTATGTGGAGACTTTGGGAAACAGTAAATGGATTCACACTGGCTAATAATATGCAGGTATCATCAGTGTAAGTTGTGAGGATAGTGTCAAAATTAGCTGAGATGTCAGCTATATATGTAGTATAAATAGCACCTAGGATTCAGCCTTGTAAACAGCCTAAAAAGAACTGATGCTTCAAGTACAGTCGCTTGAGTTTATCAAAATTACCTTGCTTAGATATCTCTTAAAAACCGATTTGTTATTTATTTATTTCCTAATAAACTTTTTGATCAGTTAAGGAATACTGCGATCAGCCAGTATTTTAACATGATACCTGTTTCTAGTGGGACTAACTCGGTTTCAAGAGTGTAACCGTCCATCTGTTAACTCTCGTAACAATTATTTTATTGTTACTCATTAAAAAAGTAATATTGTTAATTAATATTAATATTTCTAATATTACATTCCCATTTCAAGGTCACACTAGAGTCTAATGTGAATTAATATTAATATTATTATGATTATTAAATGATTGTACATACTAATTTAAATGTATACCTATTCGAAAAACATGGATCATGTATCCTTGCTTTAATCTTTGATCTAAACTGAGATCATCTGGGGGTTTCCCCCTGAAGTCATAAGACAATGCAAGTACCGTGATAAACACAAATCACAGGCGGTAATTTTTTTTTTTCCCAATTGGTGCAAACTGGACAAATGGTCTGTTTTCAATATTTCAAGGAGTACTCTTGTGCTACAGTAAGTACATTTCATTGGTATTCCTTCTGCAATCAATACCAAGGAAATGCAGGGTACTAGCAGAGTACTGGTATCAAAAGCCAGTAGAGGCTATGCAAGAGCGCTATATATGCTCAGAACTTAAGTAGAGAAGCAAGACCAAAATTCTTGGGACCACTGTCGTTTTCATCTGTGAGGAGGGTTACAAGGATAAGTGGAATTGGATAGTGATTGAGTCAGAGGATTGGGATAGTTGGAATGAAATTGGAAGGATTGAATACATTTGATATTCCATTGTCTTTTTGCCCCCCACAACTCAAGTCTATTGGTAAAAATAGGTTTCAGGACAGTTCTGTATATGAAAAGTTCGTTATGAATGAAAAGGTGAGATACTCTATTTTATGTCAAAATTTTATTATTAGGTTTTCTCAACTATGCAAATTTTTGGATCAGTCAAGAAAATGGTGACTGTTAATATTTCCTAAAATATTGTAAGATTTAGGAAGGAGGCTTTGTAAGGATGGATAGCGTTCAGCAGAGAAGTTTTTCCTTTGTAAAATATATTTGTGGTCGGAGAGAATAAGTTGTTAAGTCCAAAAAGAGTTACTTTTTGAGTCACCTCCCATGATTTCTTTATCCTGTAAAGAAGTTTATAATTCATGACTCATTCAAGAACACAAAAGTAATAGTCACCATGAAAATTTATTTTAATCAAAATAACTTATTCCATGGGATCACAGATCTATACTGCAAAGAGTTGTTGGTTTTGATCAATGAATCTTGATTAAGACTGTTTCAAAATCTGTTTGCAAATTTCATTTTGTCATAAAAGAATCTTTTTCTTACTTACATTAACAACCCAAGCTGAAAATGAATTTCTATCTTTGTAGATGATATATTTATTTATATAAAAGAAATGTTGGTTAAGTATATGCATGTATGAAATTCAGTCACTTTTGGGTGTTATCTATCTAAAAGAATAGATAGAATAGGATCTAAAAGAAATCACTTTGATGGTTCAAACCATTACAGTTTTACTGTAGTATGTCATGTATTTAATTTATATTAATCAAACTGATAGAATTTAGATATTTTATTCTCTATAGCTACTTTTTTATTTCTTTGTGCATATATATATATTCTTGCATTTGGTGACAGAGAAGTGAAATGAAATGAAAAAAAAAATCTTTATTCTGGGACATATTGTCCCCTAAGAATAACAGACATGTATAATAAGTTGTACAATAGTCTGGCTATCTTGATTTCAAATGGACAATAATAAGTATAAAAGGTAATATATGAATATACAATTGAAAATAGAACTTTGTGATAAATATATACATGAGAAAAGAAGAGAGAGAAAAAAAAAAAAAAAAAAAAGTAGGACAACAAAAAAAAAAAATAATAATAACAATATGCTAATAGAATAATTACAATGCGTTCAGAAATAAAAAGAAATAAAAAAAAAAAAGAAGTAAATAAATAAAATAAAATAAATATAGTGAAAAGAAAGGAAAAGATATATAGAGAAGAAAAATAATAAGACCTATTTGAATGATAATATGACAAAATATTTACAAATATCTAAAAGGTAATATATATACAATTGATAATAGCACTTTATCAGTTAGAAGAAAAAGGAAAGAAATAATAACAATAATTTATAAGAGAAAAAAACAAAACAGAAACAATTGTTGGAGAAACGAATTTAAATTTATATAATGATATACTCATTGAAGCAAACTCATCGGCATCGGATATGCTTAATTTGATTAACTGACTTTCAATTATCACTCATATTGGCGGGCTGTAACTGTGATTTAAGGAGATATCGGAATAGAAGAGTTTTGAATGAGTTTAAGGAAGAAGCATGTCTAATTTCAGGAGGGATCGAGTTCCAGAGGGTAGTGGATCGAGCTTGGAAGGAGTGTTGGTATAATGCTGTTCGATGGAAAGGAGTATATAGGTCAGAGGAATGTGATCTTGTTGTGAGTTGGGAGTGGAAGGAAGACTTGAATATCAATAGGTTACAGATGTAGGGGGGGGGGCAATGGTTATTAATGGCATGGTACAAGAAGGTGCCCAGGAAATATTGTCTACGGAAGGATGGATTGAGCCACTCCAGGGCAGTGTAGAGGTGAGATAAATGGGAACGTCTCGGGGCTCCGAATACAAATCTGATAAAACTGTTCATGATACGTTGTAATCTGTCCCGGAGCCCCATCGTGAGGCCCCCATACACCACACACCCGTAGTCAAACTGAGGAAAAATGAATGAGGAAACTAGGAGTTTTCGTGTGGATTGAGGAAGAGAATGGCGGGAACGATGAAATAATTTGAGGATTCCTATTGATTTACGGGCTATTTGGGCGATTTGAGGCTTCCATGAAAGGTTTTGGTCAATAATGATTCCTAGGTTTTTAGCGGAGGAACAGAAGGTGATAGGTTGATTATTCAGGATTAGGGTAGGAAAATCGGTGATGGATCTGAGAAGGGGATTTGAGCCGATTATAATAGCTTGAGTTTTTCCAGCATTTAACTTTAAATGATGCAGGTTGACCCAAGCACTGATTCTATTTAGATCTTCCTGAATCTTAGAAAAAGCTTCATATAATTCAGTAGGAGGAAAGGATAAATATATCTGGGAGTCGTCTGCATAAAGGTGGTGGGAACAATGAAAAATTGACTGGGGGAGATCATTAATGTAGGAGTTGAAGAGGAGAGGCGAAATGCTGGAACCTTGGGCTACTCTGGAAGAGAGGGCTAGGAAATCGGATAAGGGTTGATTAGGGATGGATACTGCTTGAGTGCGGTCGGAGAGGAAAGACTGGAACCAATGGATTGTGCTATTGGAAAATTTTAAAGCTTTTAATTTGGAAAAAAGGATACAATGATCAATGGAATCAAAAGCTTTGGAGAAATCTAGGAGTATCAGGACGGTCAGTTTTTTTTCATCTATGGCGGCATGGATATCGCTTATGATTTTGGTTAGTGCAGACTGTGTGGAATAACCAGGACGGAAACCAGATTGGAAAGGGTCGAGCAAATGGGAACCTTCAAGGAAATAAGAAATTTGGGATTGTACCAGTCGTTCTAAGGGTTTTGAAAGGTTTGCAAGGATGGAGATTGGGCGATAATCTGAAGGTTTCGGTGGGATTAGGAATTTTGTTGATGGGATGGACAATAGCTTTTTTCCAGGGAGTAGGAAATATGGCGTTTTGAAGGGAAAAGTTATAGATGTCGACAAGGACCGGTAAAATTTCTGGGAGGCATAATTTTATTGGTTTAACGGGGATACCATCTGGGCCTATGGAATTGGTATGAGATTTTATAATAGAGGAGATAATTTCTGTAGGAGTAATGTAAAAAAAATAAAATTCATTGTCATTGAAAGGTACTTCAGAGGAGAAACTGGTATAAGGGGAAGGAGAGGTGAGAGCAGATGAAACGAAATAGGTGTTTAGGTCATTAGGTAAAATTGGGAAGTTGGATGAGGTTGAGGATCCGGAGGGGTTATAGAGGGAGAGTTTTCGAAGGAGTTGCCATTTTGACTTGGAGTCGGAAGAGGACAATAGGGCTTCATGGTAATAGGAAGATTTCGCCCGTCGAATTCTTACTTGCACCAGGTTACGGAGTACTTTAAATGCTTGATAGTCGTCCGTGAGTCTCGTTCGTCTAAATCGTCTTCGTGCAGCTTCACGCTTTCTCTGCAGATCTTTAATTTCTTTAGACATCCATGGTGCAGGCCGACGGCGAAAGGTGGAGGTTTTAAGCGGAGCGTAGGTATCGAGGATAGTGAGGAGATTGGTTGTGAGGATTTCCACCATGGTGTCAATGAAAGAGGTTGAGTAGACTCCACGCCAATCTAAGGTTTCGAGGAGAGGTAGGATACTATCGCGGTCAAGGGCGTCAAGGTTGCGGTATGTTATGGTTTTAGTAGGAAGCTGATGGGTTTGGAAATCATAGGATATTTGGATTAGGTCATGGCAGGATAGGAAGGACGCAGGACATTGGGAGGAGGAAAGGAGGTTTTTTTGAGAATCTATGATATATAGGTCTAACCATGTATCGGACCAGCGGGAATGGTGAGTAGGAGCGAAAGGTACAATGAAGAGACGGAGGGAATAGAACAAGTTATCTAAGTAACGCTTATCGTTAGAGTCAGCAAGGAAATTTGTGTTGAGGTCTCCGGAGATAATAATATTGGAATAGAGAGGAACAAGGTTAAATAAGGAAGATTCGAAGGAAGGACCGAACGGAACAAGAGGAGGGCGATATATCACAGCGTATAGTAGGTGATGATTGCCAGATGAAATTTCTAGGATAAGGTATTCAATGTGTGGGTATATGGATGAGGGAGAGAAATCGAGGATTTTTGTTTTTAAGCTATCGTGGACATATATGCCAACACCACCACCAGTCCGGCCAGCCCGGTCATGGCGGGTAAGAGAGTAATCAGGAAGGGAGACGGAAGAGGAAGGAATGTGGGGCTTAAGCCACGTTTCGGAAATAGATATAATATGGTAAAAGTTATGTGAAAAATATTGATAAAATTCTTCAAAATGGGCAGGCAAGGATTGGGAGTTGACGTGACAGGTAGTTAGGATACTAGACATACTGGAGAAAGGTTAAGGAAAAGACACTTATGTTTTGGGAGAAAAAAACAAAAAAGAAATAAAAAAAAACTTTTATATGAGTAATGAGCAGAAAAGAACATTGTATATTGAAAATTGATTAAATAAATGAAAAATTTAGATTTAAACTTTGTAACCACTAAATATGAAAAGTTATGAAAATAAAATGAAAAAAAAAGATGTGCAACTATTGATGTTGGAAAAAATTTGAAAGTCGAATGTATGAGAGAAACAAAATTCAAAAGTAAGCATAGGCGATACCACGAAATAAGCCAATATAGTGCGAAAAGGTGACAGAAAGCGGATTAGCAATGTAAAATTGGAAATCAGTAATATAAAATGAAATAAAAAAAATTTACAGAATGAATTAAAAATAATAGCGTAGGCATAAATTAGTGAGATATATATATTGGGAATATCAAATTTAGGTGTCAACGATACCATGCAATTAGTTTCAGTGATGTTAAGGAATAACAGTTTCACTCGAGCTATAACGGAAAGTCAGATGAAAACTTCAAGATCCTGGGGCCGGTCGATAATAGTGACTGGGTGGCCATCGTCTTTCCTGCAACGTACTCTACCGCCCGCGAACTAGATGTATTTTACTTTTCCTGTGGATTTCTTCTGACGAGCCAGCCAGTAGAGGTGCCTATTGGTCGGTGTCATCTCTTCTCCGAGATAAATCCTGTGAGAATCATTTTCTTGCCAGCCAATTTCACGTGTGGTGAAATCTCTTTTCACTTTCCTTCTTTGCACCAGATCATCCCGTACTGTTTGCCTCACAAAGCGTACGATAACGGGAGGCGGCCTGGGATCTTCTTTTCGAGGTCTCTTACGCTCTACAGAGTCTAGGTCCTCTATATTAATCTTCAGGCCAAGACCTGCTCCCACGCTGATCAGGAGTATTGTGAAGACTACCTCCCCCTCTTCTCCTCTTGATAAAATGTTACAATTAATGAAGTTATATTGTTCTTCCTTTAATTTAACTATTTAAACATGAACCTGTATATGAATGCACCACAATTCAAAACCCCAGTAATCCGTCCCTCTTCACTTCCTAGATCTAGACTGGAATGAAATATATATTAAAATTAAGAGTTGTTTGGAGCTACAACCAGGCCCGGGTTTAGGGTGAATAGCGCCCTGGGCTGCAAACAGTTTTGGCGCCCCCCTCCCTCCCTGCCGAGGGGTCTGAGGGTATGGAATAGCAAACGCAAGTTTCATTAATAAGACCACCAAAGTTGTGAGCTTTAAAGGTTTACTCAACACCTATAAAAATTGATTTTCTTTAGAGTGGAACATTACAACAAAACTAATCAAAAAATATTGTAAAAAAAAAAAAAATGTTTAGGAAATTTGGCGTTGTGGGCTATAGCCCAGTCAGCCCATATATGAAGTGGGGCCTGGCTACAACTCGTGAAGAGTCAAGGCCGCCTACTTTAATTTGAGCCGCCAAACGTCTCTGTTTTGTGCTACTGCTCTTTATATTATAAACGGGTTTTATATGTTTGTATATTTGTTATTTAGTCCAGTCAATGAGTGCTATAAGGGGTGTAGGCTGCACGGAATATGCTAAAATTTTTGACTTCACAGCTTGTTAGGTATAGTTAGAAGGTAAACATACTAAAAGTCCTCGCCCCTGGGGTTGAGCAAAAGGTGGCGGGGAGAGGCGAAGGTCCCATTTTTGGGTTTTTCGATATCCGTTTTTGAAAATCGATAATTGTCGAGAGAAAAAAAAAATTTGTTTCCTCACTTTTGTCAAACATTTGCTTCGAGTGCTTTCCGCGATCGTTTCTCTGAAAAAATGTCAAAATCAAACTTGTAGAGCATTAAATTAATTTAAATTTCGTATATACGGTTCTGGCACTTAAAGCAATTTTTTGACAAAAAATTATCCTTTTTTTCGATAATTTACGATTTTTAATAACGTATATCTCGAAAACCGTTGGAAGTTCGACAGATATGTATAGAATCAATTTTATAGGTAATTTAATTAGCTTTAATTTTGAACTGGAAAATATTTTTCTAGAGTCCACCATTTTTGAGATATAATTGAAAAACCCAAAAATGATACTTTTAGTATGTTTACCTTCTAACTTCCCCTAACGAAGCTTTGAAGTCAAAAATTGTCGCGTATTCCATGCACAATAAAATATGTTTATTGATTGGACTTGTTCTGGAGAGAGATTTGCTCTTTAGAAGATTCTGAAGTCTATAGTTGCACTTATTAGTCGCCATAATCCTACGCCGAATCTCTGGCCACGGCCGCTGTCAGGGGAGGGGGCAAAATCCGCGGGGCCCGGGCTCTTGGTGTGACAACTGTTGGGAGTGGGTGGGGTGTTTAAAGTGCCTGGACAAAACATTTGCACCGGGTGTTTTGGCTCTCGGCGGCCCTGTCTCATTGGCGGAGTTCAGTTGTGTTCCAAGGTAAATAAATTCCTCTGCACGATTGAAGCTGAAATCCTCTATTTTCACAACTCCTCCTAGATAATCTCCTCTGTTAGGATTACAGAGCATATACTTTTTTTTTTCTCATTTACTTATAGTCCAAGTTGAGATGAATTGAACAATTACTTATAATTATTAATGATAGACCATTTTCAATTATTATTATTATAGTACATAGGTAATGTTTGTTGTAGATTTAAAATTATACATATCTGAATTTCAAAAGTCTTACACTGATTTGGAGCTAGTCAACCTTCAACATATAATAAGGATATGTAAGCTTGAAGAAGAAATATTATTACAAAATAAAAAGCTAATGAAATATGAAGGGGCAGTAAAGCATGTAAAAGGTAACCATATTTAGTTGTTGTTTTTTTTTGTTGTTTTTTTTACTTTACTGATCTTGTAATAATGTCCTACTTAACCTTTAGATTCTTCTTTTATTTCTGCATCTAAAAGCATAGACGTTACAAAATCCAATGTAAGGTCATTATCCATCGCTTCAAGCACGGTTACAATTTGCTCAAATTTATGAGGAAGACTTAACAAAAGATGACAGACGCGATCATCTTCCTCCATCTTGGATCCCATGGATTCAATATCTCTGACTATGGTGTCAAAATTTATTGAAATGCTCCTACAAACTTGTCTTGCATTTTAAAGTTAATAATTATTTCCTCTTAAGAAGTTTCGGGATGCTCTTCCTCTCAAAAGCATTAGTTAACGAGGCCATCATTTCCTTGGCCGATTTAGCGCTGCTAATGAAATCAATATGGCGGTCGGTAACACAATTGATGAGAATATTCATCGCCTTTTTGTCTTTTCTCTTGGCCTCTTTGGTCTCCGATGCCATCCATCTTCCATAGTTTCTTTAACTTCTTTATTATCCAGCAATGAGATTAGACGAAACTTCCATTTTTTGAAATTTGTATCATTAAGCTGTTGGTAAACTGTTGAATTGTTGACGGACATTTTCTACTAGTTAATTTAACGCTTTAAAGTTTCAAATATCAGTTTCAACACTTTTCACTCTAACACTAATAAGCAGAGTAATTAACTAGGCAATGATCTGGGCCCATAACCTGTCAGTTTTTCTGACAAATGGGAAAAAGAAAACTTACGGCACACTGCCGACACATACACAATGAAAATACAACAACAACTGCTGTATTTAACACAAGCTCAACATATGTGGCAGCAGCACATGCCGCAACCATACTTTCTGACATAAATGTCATCTTGAATCTTACGAGATGCCTAAAAATTCTCAGAGGGATGAAACGATGGAATTATGAATAGCGTCAGTCAAATCATTAATATAAATTGAAAAGAGAGTTGGTGAAAGAGGCGATCCCTGAGGAACACATCGCGTTAGAGGTAGACATGTTGAAGGAGATTGGTTAGGAACGATAACTGTTTTGGAACGGAGAGATAAGAATGACTGGAACCAGCCATGAGCCCTATTGGGAAGGGAGAGTTTTTGTAATTTAGTGAGAAGGATTATATGATGAACTGATTTAAAGGCCTTGGAGAGGGGTCACCTGTGGTGTAGTGGTTAGCATAGCAACCTACTAAACCCAAGATCGTGGGTTCGCAGCCCGGCAGATGACCTTAGGATTTTTTAAAGGAAGTAAAAAATCCTTAGTTATGCCGTCCTACGGAAGGGGCGTAAAATGGGGGTCCCAAGCCTGTGCGATGTCAGGTACTCGTTAAAGATCCCTATCCTAATTATACCTGGATAGGCAAAATTTAGGACTCCCACCGTAGCATCGTCCGATTAGCCATAGCAGCATAAAGTGACGTTAAAAGAAATGAACAAACAACAAGGCCTTGGAGAAATCGAAGAGGATTAGGATCGTAATTTTCTGTTGGTCAATTAAGGAATAAATGTCTTGAGTAATTTTCAAAAGAGCGGTTTGGGTGGGAAAGTCAAGATTACTTCTTGACGAATTGAGGGGTTGGTACACATAAATTGCTTTTGGTACTTATATGTTTGAAAAAATATCAGAATTTCTATACCTTGACTCACAAGTGATGTGCGACAACAGAATTTCAGCAGGGATCCGGTGAAGAATGATCTCAGTTAATTTCTGTTACTATAGACTCCGTTCGCACCTGTCTAGCAGACATGTCTCGCAGCGCACCAAGGTCATTCTATACAGAACGTCTCGCGCGGATGTCGGCTGGGTCAATACTCAGGCTACGGTAATCGGACTGTGTGGTAGGCGGTTCTAGGCCGATCAGAGTAAAGGATAGGTTGACAGCCACTCCTGTCTATCATCCGCCTTCCCCCTCCAACCATTCACTCCCAGTCATCGTAGGTCATCCTGAACGTTGTCCAGCCATCTCAGCCTTGGTCTTCCTCTCATTCTTTTTCCCCCCGGCCTGCTGTTCATCATCTTTTTGGAAGTCTATCTTCTGCCATGCTTTGCACATGACCGAGCCACCTTAGTCTGCCTACTTTGACTACCGAAATGATATTGGGCTCACCAAACATTTGTTCCAGCTCCAGGTTGGTTCTTATTCTCCAATTCCCGTCCTTATTCACCTGACCGAAAATTTTTCTGAAGACCTTTCTTTCCCAAACCCTCAGCAACCCTTCTCTCTTGGGTGAGCACTCAACACTTGCTTCCATAAGTCACAACTGGCCTTATTACAGTTTTATAGACCGCAAATTTTAGCAGATCGAGACACTTCTCGAGACCTCATAAATTTACTTAGGACAAAAAGGCATTTACTGCCAGCCGCTATTCTTGCTTTAATCTCTAATTTCATATCATTTGTTTCTGTTATTAGAGATCCTAAGTACTAAAACGTGTTGCAGCGCCTAAATGTGTGCCCATTAATTTGTACTTCTTTATCTCCATATCCTTGTAGGCATCTTAAAGTCTCCTTGTATTCCATCTTGCTGCAATTAATGGTCAATCCCTTTCTCATAGCCGACTTTTCAAATTCTTCCAACACACCTGAAAGTGCAGGAAATGACCGTGCTGTGATGACTACGTCATCCGCATAATCCATGTGTTGGGTGAGTCTATTATAAATATCTCCTACACGATATGTCTTTATAGCTCTAATCACTTTTTCAAGGACCAGATTGAATATTATGGGCGATAGAGGATCACCTTGTCTTAGGCCACCAGTCACTTCGAATTCTTTCGATAATATTCCACCAACCCTTCCCTGAAACAGTTTCTTTCCAGGTCATTTCAAGCAATCTCACTAACTTTGATGGAACACCTAGAGATCTAATATCCCTTGCCACCTTTCCCCTATCTACTGAGTCATACGCTTGCTTGAAATCTACAAAAAGATGATGTAGACTTATGTTATGCTCATAACTTTTTTCTCAGCCTTAGAGAGAATATTAAGTCCGTTGTGGACCTTCCATGTCTGAAACCGCACTGATAATCTGCTACAGCTCTCTCAGCCCACTTTACCAATCTCCGATTGATTGCAATAGACAACACCTTATATAAAGTTGATAGGAGCGCTATTCCACGGTAGTTTTCGCATGCCATTCTGTCGCCTTTCTTATAGATCGGGCAAAGGATAGCTTTACACCAGTCTTTTGGCATACTTTCTTGAATCCATATATCCCATATCAATTTGTATATATGCGTGGTTACTGCCTGTCCTCCATACTTGAGAAATTCAGCCGAAATTTCGTCAAGACCTGAGGACTTATGATTTTTTAGGGAACCAATTATCTCTATTATTTCCTCCTGATCTGGTGGTACCTCCTCCTCATCAACTCCCTCGTCATTCCATACTTCCTGCGGCTCTTCTGTATATCCGTTACCCTCTATCCTGCATACATTCAATAAGTCTTCAAAATATTCAACCCACCTATCTAAAATATCCTTGTTATTTCCTAATAGATTTCCTTTTTTATCTCTACAAAATGCTGGTCTTGGTGCATATCTTGTCCTTATTTCTTTAACACCCCAATAAAATTTCCGATTGTTCTTCATATTGAATTCTTCCTGCATCATCTCAAGTTTCTCTTTCTCTTTAGCCCTATATTTTTCTCTACACAGCTTTTTTACGATCAATCTCCTTCTTTTATTGTCCTCTGTAGTAGATCTTGTTTCCCTTTGTAGCACTTTTATTCTAGCACAATTTCTTTCTCTAATTGCTTCTTCACATTCTGCATCAAACCAATCATTTCTCATTTTCCGCTGTCTTTCTCCCAGCAACTCAGTTGCTACAATTTTCAATGCATCCTCAATTTTCCTCGAAAACAAATCACGGGTCTCCTCATCTTGCAGTTTTTCTCGATTAAAGATCATTTTTCTCTCCTCGTGAGCTCTTGGGTATGTATCTACTTTCATTTTATATCTAGCCTTAACCAGAAAGTGATCTGATTCACTAATCTGATCTGATTAATGCATCTCTTACCATAAAACCAGTACCTAACATATTAGTTTTGCTGCCACTGTTGAATATCGTGTAATCCGTCGTGTAAAGCGTCACTCTACCGACTTTCTTCCATCTTATTTCCTATAGAGCTATAATATCCATTTTATATTTCATCAGATCTTGCTTTAAAATTCTACTTCCTCCAGGCTGAAATATACTTCTCACGTTCCAAGTTCCAATTTTTAATAGTCCATTTCCTAGCGTAGGTCATACCCTTAAAACAGTCCGGCTATTTTTCCTTTGTGTGTTCGTAATAAAGAAGTTTAAAGGGAATTGGTTACCAGCCCATTGCCCCCGATTCAGATAGAGGGGCTGCCTCCTCAGAGCATCCTGACAACAGCATCGGTCTGGAGCGGCTACCTAAGGAAGGTGATCCTAGGGTATGCATTATAGTTGACCTCAGTCTGTAGTATGAGTGTGTATGTTGTGTGCTGTGCAGTGTCCTGTTTGAGTGTCAGAGTTATTGTTCCCCCAACCTGGAAGGCCGAAGGCTGTTTGCAGTCTGATAACTGGGCGATGGGGTCGCCACTTCCCTACGCCTTTTATTATTTAACTTTAATTAGTCTAATTATATATTGCCTTAATATCGATGGTTAGACCATTTAAGGTGGGGACGATGACCGTAGAAAGGACTGAAAAATCCTTCTCGAGGTCTGTTCCACTGATACCTACTTTTATCTCAGACCAAGATGTAAACAGCCGCCTCTTCATCTAAATTTTTTTTAGATTTTTTTAATCGAGCCCATGGCTTTCCACAGACGAAACCGTCCCTACACCATAGCACCTCTCATATGTAGTTATTAAGATAAGTCTAGCTGAAGTTTTGTTTTCGTTATAATTTCTTATTATAGATTTAGTATTTAACTCTATTTTAATTTGTAATTTCATTTGTGAATCATTGTTTGAATTGTATATTGCTTTTCATTAAACACCAGTCAAGTTCATTGACCTGTTGCATGATACTCATTCAATTAACGTTATATTTTACGTTATTACTTCTTTTATAATTAACTCAATTATTCTGACACTGTTTAAAATATTTGAGAGATTTTGATTTTAAGAAGCTCAAGCCACAGTAAAGTGAGAATTGGAGCTCACTATGTCAATTATTTAGTTATTTTAGAATATTCATAATTTTTCAGGCAAGTATGTCCTGACTAGCATCCCATTTTAGATTAGTACTGACTCAGACTCGACTGAGCCGAATGCGACATAGCAGGACACTTTTGTCGATGAAAAGATCGCGGTGAAAAACTCCGCTGTAACCATTATCTATTAAATAAGCGTACGTCTACGGTTATGTTCTGAATATACGAGTAATCATTTTCGTAACCACTAATAATTCTAAAGAATGGGATCATCTTTTTCAGATACAGTTTTCAGCACCTACCCCGTAAACTGTTACCCCTACCCTAATGTTTTCGATTGAACATCAACTTCCCTACTTTATACCTAAATGGTCACCCTATATCTTTCCACTCCTCTGTTAAAAAATTAGGTTTAACCATCGATCAAACCCTCTCCTGGAAATCCCATGTTACCCAAATTTCCCGACGATCAATTGGCATCCTAAAATTACTTCACCGTTCCCGGCATTTACTTCCTCTATCCACTCGTAAACTCCTAATATCCTCCCTCATCTTCCCCCACTTTGACTATGGATGTCTGATTTATGGTGGGCTCTCGACGACTCTTGAGAAAAGATTAAAGCGTATCATGAATTGTTTCATAAGGTTTGTCCTCGGATCCTCAAGACGCTCTCATGTGTCCCACCTCTACACCGAGTTAAATTGACTTTCCCCTTCCTTCTGCAGAGATTACTTCCTTGATATATTCCTCTTCCAAGCTATCATCGCCCTCCTTTTATCCTTAACATCCTACACTTCAAGTCCTCAATCCAATCACTACATACAACATCCCGTCTCTCCGATCTCTACACCCCATCCTACAGAACGACTGCATTCCAACGTTCCTTTCTTGCTCGTTCCGCTATTCTTTGGAATTCCCTTCCTCCCTCCATTCGCAACGCATCTTCCCTAGGAATTTTCAAAACACACCTTTTCCATCACCTCATCTCCCTCCAGACGGATGCTATTTAATCATATGGATGCTTTAAAACGAATGTCATACCAGCATATTAAATAAAAACTTTCCTAATTCTTCTTATGATAATGTTTTAACTGTTACACAAATATTTTTTTCATTTTTCTTTACCATTTTTGTCTGTCCCTCTCAACAAATTTTATTTTTCACCATACTTCATTAGGAGTAAATCCAGAAATTTCATGTTTAAATCAACTTTGTATATAATATTTTTTTTTCCTTTACCGAATGTAGATACGGTATTGTGTGTATATAAGTGTTGTTTGTTTATATATTTTATAGATTTTCTTTCTTTAAGTTATCTTATTATTAACTTGTATTTACTTTATATTATATTATTTCATTATTTCATTTAAAATATCTTGGCCAGATATGATGTACTTTCTATAATTCATTGTTGTTATTCTTAAGGGACTTTGTCCCAGAACAAAGTTTATTTTCTATCTATCTATCTATCTAAAGCTCAGCATTTTCTTCACCACACTCCTAATCAAATTATTTTTTTCACAACTCTATTGGCATAACAATCGTAGTAAATTAATATATCTTGTAGAAATGTATTTGATGAAAAGCTTTTGATAACACACAAACTTTATGCTTATTGTCAATGAAAATATTATAAACGTCGGTAATCCATTAATAGTGACAATAAGGTCAACCGTCAGGACATGTGAACGTTGGTTTCAAAGTTTCAAACGTGGTGATTTTGATGTTACTGATCAAAAACGAGAAAATCGAGTCTGTGTAAAAAAAGTTTGAGGACTTCGAATTGCAATCTCGTGAGTTGGGTAGTCTTATAAAGTATGAAGTACCTTTATTAGACGAAGACAATACCCAAACCCAACAAATGATTGGTAGAACAGTTGAATGTCACTAGGCAAGCCATTTCCGATCGCCTGAGAGCTATGGGAAAGATTCATGCTTATATTGTAATAGTTATAAAAGGTGAACGTTGGAAAATGGGTTCCACATGAATTGGACGAACGACAGATGGATTCTAATGGAATTGTTTTCTAATTTGTCTAGTTGCGCATAACCATACTTGCGCTTAATCGTTTCAAGAAAATGGGCCTGATAGGATTGTTGTTGTAAGACGTTCGGTCCTAGTTCCATTTCTTCGGAAAGGTTAATTCCTGTATTGGACTATTTCTTGAAAGCGCGTCTGATTACATGATTTGTCTTTCCCTGGTACGTGTTTTATATCGAACTCAAATTCTTGCAGTTTCCATATATCCACTTCATTATTCTCGTGTTTCCATTTTTCATCGTGAATATCCATGTCAGTGGTTTTGGTCTGTCATGAAAAACGAAAAACTGTGTGCCGGATCCATTTCAATCTAGCATGGAAACCTGCGGTTAGAAATTTACGCCACGAAAGAAAGGGTTTTTTGCATCGAGTTGTAACTGGCGATGAAAAATGGATTTATTTTCAGAATCCCAAACGAAAAAAATCATGGGTAACGCCAGGACAACCATCCACATCGAGTGCAAGACCGGATCGTTTTGGGAAGAAGACAATGCTGTTTGTGTGTGGTGGGATCAGAAGGGAGTAGTCTACTACGAGCTTCTCAAACCCGGCGAAACAGTGAATACCGAGCGCTACCGACAACAAATGATCAATTTGAGTCACGCATTGATCGAAAAACGCCCAGAATCCTGTCGAGCTTCTATAGGGCTCACAGGCACGCCAAAGTCATTCTTCAGCATGATCAGCCAGATTGACTAAGGAAACGATTTCTTCGCTTGGTTGGGAACTCCTACCCCACCCGCCGTATTCACCTGACCTGGCGCCTTCTGATTATCACCTCTTCTCATCGATGGGACACTCATTGGCGGAGCAACACTTCAACAATTTCGAAAACGTACGAAAATGGCTCGATGCAAATGGATTTCAAATAAAGATGAAGCATGGAAGTATCCATTATTGGATGGATCAGTACTTTGAATAAAATATATTATACTTTTTTTTAAATAGTATATATTTTTATGACATTTTAAACTTGCATACCTGGTACGTTTGGGATGTATGTACACACACACACACACATATATATATATATATATATATATATATATATATATATATATATATATATATATATATATATATATATTTAATAGCCTTGCTGCCCAGTTATTAATTTTCATATTTTTTTCTAATATGCTATCACTTCCTGTTTAAAATTTCTGTCTAAGGAACTGCATCCTTTACAAGTCATAAATCAAATAAAAAGAGAAATGAGAAGAAGATTAAATTGGAAGAAAATGGATATTATTTTAATGATATAAGCTCAATAAACCATTATGTTTCGTCACTATACTCTTCAAATGGCCCTTGTGGTTTTGCAAGTGAATTAGAAAAGGTGAAAGCAGAAAGAATCAACCTAACTAACTTGATAGAATTATACAGAAATAAGGTAAATATTCAGTAATTTATTTTTCTGTGTTATGCACTGAATCATGACAAGTTGTTTTGTACTACTATATTATAAAAATTTATCAACTCAACTTAATTTCTAGGATACAACTTTTCTGGATGGATGCTAACTTAGTTCACTATTATCACATTCAGTAGATATTATTATTATTATTCTTTTCATGTGTTGAATAAAAAGTATAAACTTTCAATATTATTTGATGTATGTATTTCATTACATGAATTTTTCCTTTTATTTAAATAATGCTATTGAATATGGTAGCACTGTATAAGGGAAGCAGTCAAAGAATTATAATTATAGTAATAAAAGAGGTAATGACAAAGATAGTATTTATTTATTTTTTAATTCAAAATCAAATCCATTTTGTTAAATAGAACATCCTTGATACAAACACAAACCTTCACCTTATTATCTCTAACTGCATGTTTACCAGTAAACCAAACTAAAATTATTGTATGTTTGGGCCTAACTTCCTTATTTGCTCCAGCTAGAACAGCAAGTACTGATTATCCTGCATGTTACCAACCTATTCTAGTCAAAGTGGAAGGTGTTAGATTGATTTGCAGGACTACCATCGAATAAATAACTACTGACCCACAACTTTCTGGTGCAAATACACCACTGAGATACTTGCACCAACTCTCTCTGCCATCATTGTCCATTTCTTAATATATGTCTTAACTAGATCAATTAAATTAATTTTAAGGAATCGGTTCTGGGCCTAAAAAAAATGTCCAAAATTTTGGGGCCTATGTTCAAACAGGGCCTGGGGTGGATAGCTGCCTCTTAGTATGCTACTGAATGTAGAAGTACATAGCCTATAAAGTTAACAATCCCAATGCATATTCGTATTAAAAATTTTAAATGAATGTTAGTAGTGACAAAGAAGTAGCCATAACACAATGACTGTATTTTAGAATGATTTAATAGGAAAAAATTACCTGGATTATAGTGTTATCAGGGATTATGCATTGCATTGGTCATTTTTGGATTTTAAAATTATTCGTCATTCTTATTTCACTTTCTTTCCATCTAGCCTAATCGGGAAGACATCTTCTAGATAGTAGATTACTCATATTTTTTCTTCCAAATGGTTCTAACTTAATTTTATCACAATGTATCTAAATTTTGTTTCAGATCCGATCCCATGACGAAGAAATCAAGAGGCTTCCTAATAAACTTGAAAAAAATCCTACATCTATTATTTCCAATCCTGTTTGCAAATGCCATTTCTCTAAAAAAAAATTTATTTCACCAATTAAGAGTGAAGCAGGAAATCATGTAACAAGTATATACCTTTCATTTTATTTTTACTTTGTTTAAATTATGAATAGCAGCATAAATTTCACCCTAGAAGGTAAAGGAACACAACCCAGAGCACTTGAAATAAATTACAAATGAATGTAATTGAATCTACTAAATTATAGACCGGTTTCACAACATTTACGTTCTCAGTAAACAGTAATTTATTGGAATACTATATAAATATGTTTCAATTAATTACTACCCCAATGTTTTAATTAATGACTCCAGTCCAATAAGCAGCTGATAAAAATCATACCTCAAAAACTTACATGTGCCAAAGGTATTACTATAATTTATGAAATAGGTTAATTATTTGTTAGGTCTCTGCAATATGTTTTTGTTCTCACTAAACTCTTTTCAGATTCTGAAGACTTTTCCACTCCCCCATAGGTATAAAAAAAAATATATAAATATGTGTATATATATACACACACACATACATATATATGTATATATGTGTCTGTGTCTGTGTATGTGTCTGTGTCTGTGTCTGTGTCTGTGTCTGTGTCTGTGTCTGTGTCTGTGTATGTGTCTGTGTCTGTGTCTGTGTCTGTGATTATTTGTAGTGGAGTCAAGCTAACTCCTTAGGCTCTCTTGATACCCAATGGATCGCTTTGATAAATTTATACTTTTTCTTTTTCAGTACTGCATCATTTCTTTTTTCGGGTTTGGATTAAACGCTGCCTTGGTATTAAGTTATAAAAGTTTCACAGTTCTTTAAATGATATTTCTTAAAAATAATATACGATTCTCTTTGTATAGGTGTTCTCTTTGTGTTCTAATAGCTGCTTGTTCCTACTCTAAATGTCCTTCAATAACCCATGTCAGTTTCTGCTTGAAAATTAGATCCTCATATAGCGTTTGTGTTTCAGTGGAATATCTCAAGTATTTATTTGACAATTATAGTCTTTGTATGTATTAATGTATTAATTCAGTACTAGCCTCTGAGTCTTTAAAATAATCATGGCAGTGTTAAAAACAGAAGAGAAGTTTGCATATAAAAAAAAAAAGTGTGTATACAAAATGTGATCATTTTAAGTAGTTTTTGTTCTATTTTAAAACTGTTAAGCATTTATAAACTTTAGATTTCTCTATATTTTTTAAAAATCTTAATTATACTTTGCCAATAACTTGAAAGAACCTTTACTGTAAAAAATGATGTTATATAAGATTGAAAATACTTTCAATTTTTTTTTAGGAATAGACAAGTTAAAACAATCAAAATTTTCATCAAACAAGAATAAAACATCAGATAAACATAAAGAAAATCTGCAAATACACCATAAGTCCACTCAAACTCAAACCACATCAACTACTATAAAATCAGGTTAGTGCTAACATATATCTATTTATTTGCCCTTTTCATGACATCAGCAATTTCTTAAATATTTCGTTTCTATTTTCTTATATATATATATATATATATATATATATTTTTTTCTTTTTTTTTTTTTTTTTTTTTTTTTTTTTTTTATTTATTTCCCTTCCATAGTAACCCTATGGGAGGGGAGTGTATTTCTGATAATTTTACAAGTTCCATGCAAATTAGCATACTACCTGTAATTAATTATGATAATTTACAAAAATAACAAAGTTCTTGATTGAAGTTAAAATAAACACTTAATTCCTTAATATTCCTTAATATTCCTTAATAAGGGAAAAGAAAAAGAAAAAAGATAACAATAATTTAAATACCAAAAGGCAGTAATTCCATAGTTAAACAAAAAGAAATTAGAATAAAATAAAAATACAATAGATTGATAAAATAAATAAAAAGAAATAGAAAAATAACATGCAGACAAGTTGATTTTTCAACAAATGTCTTCTATTGTTCTTCTTGTTTTTGATGCAGGGTGGTCTTCTTTCTTGATGTGTATCGTCTATTTTCCAATTGCTAATGCGAATTCTGCCAACTGTTTCTCGTAAGTTTTGTATAGTTTGGCTTCGGTGCAAGGCCAAGTGTCCCCATTCATTGGTACTGTTTTTATTAGTTTTGATCTTTTGTGTTCATAAAGAATGCAGTCATATAGTAAGTGATGAAATGTTTGTGGAGTCCATCCGTCACATTCGCATGTATCTGTATTTGTCAAATGAAACCGTTTCAAGTAGTGGTTAGTCTGTCCATGTTCCGTTAACAGTTGTGTAAGTTTGTGATATATATATTGTATATGGGTTGAAATACCCAAGTTTTATTTTGCAAAATTATTTGTTAGGTACTGGAAGAACATTTTGTATTAGTGATAAGAGAAACATGAACTGGGGAAAAGGAAGGTTCAATTAATTCAATGTTTTTTGCATTGTTTTCAGAACTTGCATATTTTTGGTAACAAGTTTAAGTATGGATGGGTTTATATCATTGAAGTTTATACTCTGTTATATGATGGTTGCCTTCAGTCAGTATTGTTGATGCAAAGATCTTTCAAATAAAGGCAGTACAGAAACATTGGTGATGATTTAAAATAACTTAGTTTGTTCTTACTGATTTGGAGTTCTCTTATTCATTTTTATATTTATCGTGAATTCTTTATAAGAAAAAAAGCCTCGTATTTTTGGGAATTACAGAAGTTGTGTAAGATGATATGTATAATATATCATCTATGACTGATTATCTGACTGCTTTCATTCTTGGTTTCAAGTTACAGTTTATTCTGTCCTGTCTGTAACACTAAAATGTTCCAATTTTTATCACATTTCCATTGTGTTGGTTTTTAACATTTTTCTTTTAGGATAATGAAATCAAAAAAAATAATTTTTTTTTTACAAATGAAAGTTCCAGTTCAAGCTAGAAATCTTACTCCATGACACTAGTCCTGCAAAAGGGCATAGGTATCCTCAGTAATCCTACTCTACTCATCCCCATCCTGGGTAAGCCTCCTGCATCCTCCAACTTCCATACCTCATCAATTTGTCAATATTATCCTTCAATCGTAAGCATGAATATCTTCATCCTTCAGGCTTCCTCCTTCAGGTTTTCCTTCCGCAACTGTCTTGAATATCCTACCCACCGACATCTACTGCACTGGCTAGATGTTGGGACAAACTATTATAAATTGTGTCATTGGGACTTGTCCAAATAGCATATGCTGCGTACTCTAGGACCAGGTTAAAAAACATTAGTGACAAAAGTTCTCCTTGCCTTAGGCCAGCCATGACTAAAATCTTTTCTGGCAGCACTCCTAATTTATATCTTCAATTTACAGCAACCAACTACATCTTCGCTGACCTAACTAAGTTTTTTCAGGATACCCCAAATGGCTATTACATTTATCAGTTCATTTCTATTGACACTGCCATGAGCCTGTGTAAAATTAATGAAAAAATGGTGAAGATGCACATTATATTCATAACATTTGTTTAACTAAAATAAATTAATTGATGGTAAATTTACTTATTTGGTCTAATAAGTATTGTGTTATGTTCTTGCTTTTGCCTTTGAGAGTTGTCCTTCTTTTCATTGTGGTCTTCTAAACAAAACCATTATGTTGTTCTATGTAGCCATTACATTTTGGGTTGTATGGAATAGTTTTACTAATTATAGCCCTCTCTTAAGTGTGATGGGGGTGGTACTTTTTATTATGTTCTTGTATGAAATCAAATTATATACATCAAATATTCAAAATAGTAACTGTTCTATAAAAATATTCAAACTATTGATTATGAAATCTTAGAACCACTTCATCTATTTTATTGCCTAGTAAACCTAGCAGTCATTTAAATAAAAAAAAATTAAAACTTTTCAAAAACCATGTGAACCTCACAAAAGTTGGAAGTAAGCCTCCAGTTAGCCAAACTGGTCCTAAAGCACGGATGTAGGTGTTCAATTATTTCTTCTATCACTACTTTATACCTAAATTTTATACTTTATGACATTGTTATGGAAACTAAATTTTATAAGGCAAAACTATTGATAAAATTTATTTCTGTTTTTTTAAGACAAGTCACAGCCTCCTAAAAAAGTACCCTTAATTAAAAATATGGATTTGAGCGTTTTACTCCTTTAAATTAGTGGAGGCATCAAATACAAAGTTCCTTTATTATTTTTTAAATAGTTTTTTGGACACACTTCACCCTATATGAAATACATATGATTTTAAGAATCTTGTTTTCAATGAAACATCAATCAGGACCATTAATACCTACTTGAATTGATACTCTATGTTGTTTTCAATGTTATTGTTACATTAATTTATTGAACCGACTATTGTGCCATCTTCAACCATGTTGAACAGTTCTACTTTGCCAAAAACCTTCATGAACATGGGAACAACTTTCAAAATGTTATAGGTTGAATTGTATAGTAATACATTAAGGACAATAGTTTATATATATATATATATATATATGTAAATATACATAAATTGAGTATTATTTCTGATGTTATTTCAGTAATACAAACTTTCAAACTTTCAAACATACTCAAGTATTTTTTTATTTTTTTTAAATACGTAAAATTCATTAAGACGTTACTGTTTTACTTCAGGACATAAGGCCAGATATATCAGCAAAACTATAGTTTAAAGATGTTTATTATATATTATTTTTAGATAAATGGACAGATTTAAAGGCTGAGAGAACTGAAAAATCATGTCAAACTCTTCCTACAAAGGAAGGAGATAGTGATTACAAATATGTGGGAGAAATTGAAGAACAAAACAAAAACAAATCACACAATTTAATCCAATCTCATGTAAGTTATTTTTTTAGGATAGGTTTAATTAATCAGTAAAATGATTTTCATATTTTTAACAGTGTATTTACTTGAACAATGTCACTCAAAAAACTACTTATGAGAATTTTGCCCTGCCACATTCATTAAAACTATGACATTACAGATAAAATAATAATTCTTGTCCATAAATGTAGTAAAACTGAACTTATCAAAATTCTTTTTAGTTTTGAATCACTCTAACTTCAATTTTACCTTACCTCACCTTACAAATTAAGTATGTGCACTAAGAATACAAATAATTTAATTGTTTTATTTTCATTCTTTTTTTTTTTTTTTGGATGCCATCATCAAATATCAAAAATGATCATAAGATTAATAAGATTAAACTTTTATAGGATATTGCACTATGAACATTGATAAGTTTTTTAAGCTCTAATTTAAACCACTGACAATGGGATCATGATACTATTCCAACATCTATGAAGCATATAAAAAAATGTTCACACTTACAAAAGGAGCTACAAGACTGTTTGTTGCCAATTTAGATCAAAACATTTATGGTAATTCTACTCAAAAAAAAGAAGAAGTGTATTTCTATTTTTGGTATCATCCAATGGGCCCACCAAGGAGCTTTAAAAAATAATAGAAAGTGGGGAAACTTATTTCATAAAATAGAAAGAGGATAATATATATTTTTTAATTATAAAAGGAACACTGCAATCAGAAACATTAACAAAAAGTAGAGCTTCAAAATGAAACATTGATTCATACCCTCAAAATTTTGACCATGCTTGATTAAAAAGGTTTTATTTTTTATGATAATTTAAACATAAGGGTTTTTGTGTGCGTTTAACTATAATCTATAAAATATATCTATAAACTATAAAGGTATTTTTTGTGTGAAAAAATCTGTTAAGTTAGTTTACTCTATCATTTGAAGTTCTTTAGAAATATTTTTGGCTAAAACGTAATGGTTTTTGATTTTTATATTTTTACCTTTAACTGCTCTAAGATGGAAATATTTTGGTGAACAAAACATGTGAATATCATTTAGAGCACAAAGGCAGGCAACTATATAATTTTCTTTTATTTATTGTTGATGTGGAAGGATCGCCTGGTGTAATAAACAATATGGGACAAAACACTATATTTATACTGCAAAATGTATACTAAGAAAAGCCTATGACTTAAGAGAGAAATCTTTCATTGTAAAAATCACCAGATTTGGCTATACCATAGAGTATTCATTTATTAAGTGCTTATAGTATAGAGAACAAAATAAATTAAGACTAATAAATAAATTAAATTAATTATTTTAATATTAATATTTTTAATTAATTAAAAATAAATTAAATTCATATGAATGAATACTTCCAGTTTGTATCTTATGTTTTTAAAGAGATCCTTCCAACAATAAGCACTGATGAACCAAAAATATATTAAATTAAGACATCATAAAATCTTAGTCTATACAATATACGAACTGATTATCCAGTTGGATGAACACAAGGTGGATGGCAACAGGATGATAATGTTTTTTCTATTTCAAATGCAGGATTAAATCCTAATTTGCTTAATTCCTTTCCGACTGTTATAAAATAGAGTGCCAAAATATGGAATAAAAATGTATTTCTTGTGAATAGGTTATTCATCTGGAGGTGTCATGGATTTATTATTATGATTATTACAAGCGAATTGACCAGTTAGGATCACGCAACAACTTCATTTTTCTTCTTCCTGGTTAGAAGTTTCCTCGGTGTCCAATACTTCTTCATGCATTCGCTGGCCTGCTTTCGCTGCTCCTCCGTCCAGACTCTTCCGGGTTTCTTTGTTCTTCCTATGGCTTGAATCCCATCCAATTATTCAATAAGTCTGTGTACACCGATTATTGAAATACTTATTCATTTTTTTTTTTTTAAGTAATTAGCTTTATTTTGAAATTTTGTTATGGATGTAATTCAAATGAATGTGCTGACTCATACACATTGAACAATTTTTTTTGTTGATGTAATTTCGGAATTATAGTAATTTAATTAGAAAATGTATGCCAAAAAAGTCTGTGAACACTATTCATAGACAGAAAATATCCAATCAAAACTTGTTAATCCTCTGGAGGATTACAGGTATTGTACTCTTCTGAGCTATTTTTAGTCTTCTAATATCTGTTGCCATACAAGGAAGTAAATTAAAAAATATATTTGTTCTCATAATGGAAATTTTCGTAGAAATCAGAAAATTAGTCATCATTTTAAGAAAGGAAGGAAAGTCTTTGAGAGAAATAGACAAAATAATTTCCAGAAATCTCTGTACAGGCCTGATAATCACCAACAGGTTTGAAGAAAATGTGATTGTTTATAGTTTGCTAAAGTCTGTCCAAAAAAAGACTCTGCGAGAAAGAGATGATTTAATTCCAAGAATCACTGCACTTGATTTTCAGTTGTGCAGTTGCAGTTGTGTTATATGTCCATATAAACATATTTGTCCATAATTCAGTCGATTACTTTAAATTTTTTAGCACAGATGCACTAATACACCCCCAAACCATGATTACACCCCATCCATGTTTAACAGTGGGGTATACAATTTTTAATCTCCAGGCTTGTTTTGGTTTTTGCCAATTCCCAACTGTTTCATCAGATGAAAAGACATTAAATTTACATTTGTCAACAAATAAAACTTGTTCCCAGAAACTATTTGGCTTGTTAACATTTTCTTTTGCAATGCTTAGAAATTTTACCCTATTCACTTTACTTTTGAAGGGTTATTCCCTAGCTGACTACAAGTTATATCCTGCACTTTTTATTATGTTCAGCATTGTATTTTTTTAATGTCATAATCATTTCCTAGCATACCTGTGAGGGAGGGGACACTGGTTCTTGGGTTTTTGTGAATAGTTTTCAAAATGTCTCGCATATGTTATTTTGGACATCCAAATCTTCACCAACTGTGAAAGTTCTCAGTTTCTTCATACCTGTTAACCTTTTGATCATTTTTTCATACCATAGAGTGATTTTCAGAAATAGTTTTGCCTATTTCCTCCCAATACTTTCTTTTATTTCTTAAGTTATGACTAGTTTTCTGATTTCTACGAAAATCTCCATAACGAGAACAAATGTAATTTTTAATTTATTTTCTTGTATGGCAACAGTTATTAGAAGACTAAAAATAGCTCAGAAGAGTACAATGCAAGTAATCAAGTTTTGGTTGGATATTTTCTGTATATGAACAGTATACAGACATTTTTCTTTTTTTTGGCATGCATTTTCTTATTAAATTAATATAATTACAAAAGAAAGCCAAAAAATATATATACATTGTTATGATATTTGGATTTAAAGTTCAGGAAGAGGGAATATTGGAAGTAAGGGTCAAAACCAGGTAGGAACCCAGGGATTAGGAACAACGTCAATACCTGGGAGAAGGCCTGCCCTTGAGGCAGGTAGGAAAAAGGGTCAGTTGGTTTTGAGACAAGGAGTTAGTTAGTTTTGGGCCTTGGACCAGCTAGGTGTCTCCAGTCATAGAAGAATATGGAACCAGGAGACAAAGAATGGACTGGGCAAGATAAGTGAAAGTGCTTGGTGGTTCTCTCATTAATGGACTTAAGAATTAAAATTAAAATAAGGTAAAATTAAATATTGTTTTCACATTGTAATTTATAATAAATATAAATTAAAATGCACAAAAGTTGTTAAATATTTCCGGTCATAATTCAAAAGAATATTGACAGAACCCCATAATGAGTTAAAGTCAATTAATTATTGATATATTATTTTATTAAAAATTTATGATCAAA
Source organism: Euschistus heros (assembly GCA_003667255.2). NCBI lineage: Eukaryota > Metazoa > Arthropoda > Insecta > Hemiptera > Pentatomidae > Euschistus > Euschistus heros. The sequence goes on from RCWM02000012.1 coordinate 5,952,377, forward strand.
GAAAATCATTACATTTGGCGCCCTCCAGTGGACTGTCAATATTGATAATATGACTGGAAAATGGTTAAAATTTGGTAGATGTTTGTGTGAAAATAATGAATAAATAGTAATTTTAAAGTCTATTAAAGTGCTACTGATGGGTAGTTCTTTTCATGTTTTGTCACGTTATTCTTATAGTTAACAGCACATTTACTTGATGTATATATCTTGTACAGTTGTAAATTTCAATAAATTATTAAAAAAAAAAAAAAAAAAAGTAAAGTGATATTAAGGGAATTAAAACGGAAAACAAAATGAATTTCGAACCAATGTTGGAAGCTCTCAATAAGAATATTGATTTGCTTTTTAATGCTATATCTGAAAAAATAGATAAAATTGCTGAAGAAGAAAATAAATTGAAAAATGAAAAATTAATGGAATATGAAGAAAGTATAATGAACAAAGAAAAAGTAACTGATAATGTGAATAAAGAAAAAGAATTAAAAGATGAAGAAATAATGATATCTGAACAAAATTTTACAAATGAGATTAAAGTGTGTGAAAGTAAAATTGTTGATGGATTAAATAAAGTGAAAAAGAAGAAGAGATAAAAGAGGAAATTGGTGGAAACATAAAAATTGACTTTGAATCAAATAAAATGCTGAACTATGACATGCAACAAAGGAAATGTTATCATAATATCATAAACTTCAGAAAAGTAAATCTTGTTTCTTTGAATATGGGACATAAAAATAAAGATTTGAATAAGCATATGATAGAGTGTCAAATTCCGCCTCATTGGAGCACAAATATATTAGAATGGTTATGGTGGCTTTATAAATTTAAATGTCCTAACAGCCATAAAATATTTAAAAAGAAAGTCATTTATGTCAAGAAAGAATCAAAACAATTTTGTTCTGGTGAACCCAAACGTTATTATATTATTTTATTGTTTTCACATTGTAATTTATAATAAATATAAATTAAAATGCACAAAAGTTGTTAAATATTTCGGTCATAATTCAAAAGAATATTGACAGAACCCCATAATGAGTTAAAGTCAATTAATTATTGATATATTATTTTATTAAAAATTTATGATCAAAGAAAATCATTACATTTGGCGCCCTCCAGTGGACTGTCAATATTGATAATATGACTGGAAAATGGTTAAAATTTGGTAGATGTTTGTGTGAAAATAATGAATAAATAGTAATTTTAAAGTCTATTAAAGTGCTACTGATGGGTAGTACTCTTCATGTTTTGTCATGTTATTCTTATAGTTAACAGCACATTTACTTGATGTATATATTTTGTACATTTGTAAATTTCAATAAATTGTTATTAAAAAAAAAAAAAAAAAAAGTCAAGTGATATTAAGGGAATTAAAACAGAACACAAAATGAATTTCGAACAAATGTTGGAAGCTCTCAATAAGAATGTTGATTTGCTTTTTAATACTATATCTGAAAAAATAGATAAAATTGCTGAAGAAGAAAATAAATTGAAAAATGAAAAATTAATGGAATATGAAGAAAGTATAATGAACAAAGAAAAAGTAACTGATAATGTGAATAAAGAAAAAGAATTAAAAGATGAAGAAATAATGATATCTGAACAAAATTTTACAAATGAGATTAAAGTGTGTGAAAGTAAAATTGTTGATGGATTAAATAAAGTGAAAAAAAAAGAAGAAGAGATAAAAGAGGAAATTGGTGGAAACATAAAAATTGACTTTGAATCGAATAAAATGCTGAACTATGACATGCAACAAAGGAAATGTTATCATAATATCATTAAACTTCAGAAAAGTAAATCTTGTTTCTTTGAATATGGGACAAATAAAGATTTGAATAAGCATATGATAGAGTGTCAAATTCCGCCTCATTGGAGCACAAATATATTAGAATGGTTATGGTGGCTTTATAAATTTAAATGTCCTAACAGCCATAAAATATTTAAAAAGAAAGTCATTTATGTCAAGAAAAGAATCAAAACAATTTTGTTCTTGGTGAATTATATTATATGTCATAATTCAAAAGAATATTGACAGAACTCCATAATGAGTTAAAGTCAATACAATATATTATATATATAAATATATATATATATATATATATATATATATATATATATATATATATATATATATGTGTATGAGTTGGCACATTCATTTGAATCATAGCCATAAAAAATTTTCTAAATAAAGCTACTTAATTAAAAAAAAAAAAAAAAAAAAAAAAATGAATAAGTATTTCAATATTAGGTGTACACAGACTTTTTTTTACTAACTGTATATGTAATAGTCTAAAATTAAATATTTATGAATCACTAGAAATAATAAAATTGTTTATACCTAATCAAATTTTTTGTTTCAATGACCAGATAAATACTTCCAATAATTGTATTTAAAAAAAAAAAAAATTCCAGTAGGTCATTACAATTATTTGATTTTTGTAATAAAATTAATTAAATGTATTCATTTTCAGGTTAACCATGGAGAAAAAGAAATTGTATCATTGCAATGTGCTTGTGAAAAAATTAAGGCAGAACGCAATTATTATTGTAAAGAATATCATTTGCTTCAAGAAAGGATTTATCAATTGTTTATAGAAGTATGTTTTTTTTTAATCCTTATATAAAACATAATATTTAATGAAATAGATTGTATTAAAAAAAAAAAAAATCTCTTTTTCTTGAAAAATGGGAATCTTTTGACTCTGACTATGTATATATATATATATATATATATATATATATATATATATATATATATATATATATATATATATATATATATATATATATATATATATATATATATATATATTCCTCCAATTCCATATCTCCATCCTCTACAAATCCTCCTCTAGGTCATCTATCCATCTACGCCTGGGTCTTCCCCTCTTCCTTTTTCCTCCTGGTGTACCATTAAACATTATTTTTGGCAGTCTGTTGGGCTTCATTCTTTTGACGTGTCCCAACCATCTAAGACTGCCTTTCTTAATAGCACAGAGTATATCAGGTTCACCATACAATCTCGACATTGCTTCTTATCCACCACCTGTGTTCCTCTCTCACAGCACCAAAGATCCTTCTTAATATTCTTCTTTCCCAGACCAACAGTGCTATCCCGGTATCTTTAGTGAGAGTCCACGCTTCACTACCATACATCACTATTGGTCTTATTATAGATTTATAAGTCAAGTTTTGCCTTTCTTTGAGAGAGTTATACAATGGAGAGCCTTTTGTATTGCATAAAAACATCTGGCTCGTGCAAACATTCTGCTCTTTATTTCAATTTCCAGATTGTTCTTCTCCGTCACAACTCCTCCCAGGTATTTAAATGTACTACAGCACTGAAACGTGTCCTCCCCCACATCCACCATATCTCTTCTTTCTTCTCTCTGTCTAGAGGTTTTCATATATTTGGTCTTATCCGTGTTTATTTCGAGACCCTAATTGAGAGCTGCTGTCTTGAATTCTTCAACAGCCCCGGCCAATGCTGTTTCGGTTCTACCTGTGATAACAACATCATCAGCATATGCCATGTGCTGTGTAAGGCTATTGTAAATAGTGTACCCTGGGTTCATCTTTATCCCTCGGATCACTATTTATAGGGCGAGATTGAAAAGTACAGGCGATAATGGGTCCCCCTGTCTCAAACCACTATTAACTTCAAAGCTTTCTGAGATGCCCCCAGTTTTCCTGCTATTTCAAGTGACCGTAACGCTTCCAGCAGCTTTCCTCTATCGACACTATCATATGCCTGTTTGAAATCAATTAAGAGGTGGTGCAGATCGACATTATATTCATACCTCTTTTCAAGCATTTGCCTAATAGAAAATAGGTGGTCTGTAGTTGATCGTCCTGGGCGGAAACCACTCTGATATTCTTCAAGTAGTCGTTCACTCCTCTCCACCAGCCTTCGACAAATAGCTACTGACAGGACTTTATAAACTGCTGGTAGTAGTGCTATGTCCCTGTAATTTTCACATTTTAGATTATTTCCCTTCTTATGTATAGAGACAATAGTAGCCTCCCTCCAGTCAGACGGAATTTTTTCTTCTACCCAGATGCCCCATATTAACTTGAAAATCTCCTCCTAGGTTTCTTCTCCTGCATATTTTAATAGCTCTGACGGAATTTTGTCAGGTCCTGGGGACTTATAACTTTTTAGTGATAGAATTATTTCCGTTATTCCTTCTTTGTCAGGTGGTACCTCCTCATCAATATTCTCATCCTTGTCGGTTGGCGCGTCTGGTGAAGGTGATTGTTGCATGTCTCAGGATTTAACAATTCTTTAAAGTACTGCTGCCACCTACTCCTGATTTGGTCACTCTCAGTGAGAAGGTTTCCGTTTTGGTCCAGGCATATGTCCGTCTGTTGGTTAAAGCCCTCTCTTAGTATTTTGGCACCCTTATAGAATTTTCGGCTTTCTCGTACCTGAAAATTCTCTTTCATTTCCTCAAGTTTCCCTATTTCATATGCCCTTTTCTTATCTTGTATTTCTTCTTTCCTCCGTATATGAGTCATATGTAGTGCGTGTTTTCCTTTGGAATATCTTTATACGAGCCTCATTCCTTTCTTGTATGGCTCTCTTACAATCATCATCAAACCAAGGATTCCTCTTATTTTTCGTCTTCTCTCCAAGAACTTCCGCGTTCCTGATATCTTCTTACAATATTTTCCACCTTTCCTAGCGCACAGCTCTCCCCCAGTTCACTATCGGTGTTGGTGCTGTAGTCGTTCTATAGATAGATGCTGTAGTACTTTTGTCTTATAGATCCTTTCATCAGTCCCTTCATCTCAAATCTACATGTTTTATATATATATATATGATATATATATTATAACTCACTTTGTTGCCGGCTACGGGGATGATCCCACTTGCTTCCCAAGTCGCTTCCCATACGGACCTCAGTTTTGAAGCCAAGAAGACACATGGCCATCTCCAAGTTTAGAAGTTTTAATTGAGCAATATCAGCGTAGAAGACAACATGACCATTAGTAAATTTTAATATCTTGGCCCTTCAGGTAATATTGGGATATGATGTTTAGAAAATTAAATATTAGGCCCTTCAGGCATTTAGTAAAATGTTTATAAATTTAAGGAGTAAAGAGTAAAGAGAAACGTGTAATGGTTAAATCGCCCCCTGTGAATCCACCTGAGAATTTGTTTGTTAATTTGTTGTTTTTTCTTTAAAATATAAATTTGTGATTGAGAAGTTGTCTTATTTTGTCTATTATTTATTTTAATTTTAAATTTTATTGTCACTTATTGGAACATGATTATCGAAAATTATTTAAAACCACTACAATATATAGATAGATTCTTCAAAACAGCAGGGGTCTTTTTAAAAAGAGTTTTATTGAAAGAACAAACTAAGTACAAGGTTTAAACAGTTATAAGCCTAATTACTGAGTGACATAGCTTCTGGGTGGGGTCTCTCTAGTCAAGGAATAGGAATTATGATATAATATACATAATTATTGATGATTATTTCATCTATTTCTACATATGGTTTTATTGTTACTGGTGCATTATCTAAGATATACTCATCTTTAAATAAATTACTATAATATGGTTGTAATTCACCATTGATTCTATGATTATTAATTATTTTTAATTCGGAATAACAATCTCCTTTAGTTATGTTAATTAAACTTACTCTAGGTAACAATAGTGTTTCATTCTTACAATTCTTAATGTTAGTTTTATTGTATATTACATATTGTTTTATGTAATCTTCATAATGTATCGACTGAATAATACTTAGAGTTTTGTTACAATATTTTCCTTCACCGTCGTCTATAATCTATTGTATACATTTATTTTCTAATCTTATTATGTTACTACAATAATATTCTTTTACATAGGTACATTTAGCTTTATAATATAGATTTTCTTTTTCCAATACTAACTTATCTTCTAATTGTATCATATAATAGTTTTTATTTTTATAAACAGGTATAGGTATAATTAAATGTTTTTTATTTACATCTTTTACAATTGGTATTTTTACAAATACATGTATGGTGATCATTTCTGTACAATATAGTTGGGAATTGATCCTTAACGTTTCATATTCATTAGAAATTAAAGAAAGGTTCTTTGGCAATGATCTCATTATATCTATCATTAAATATGAATGTATGATGCCTATTTTACAAAATTCTATAGATATTGCTAAATTGTAGATTTTATCTTTAACATTGTTAATATGCATTAAAGTCATAGGATTGTAAATCTAAGTTTACTAATTGTAAGTTAAAGTTACTTTCAATGATTTTAGAGTTAGTATTGATTATTTTGGAATCATTTTCATATTTCTTTATCAATTCTTTATTAGTATTAATTAAATTTAATTAATTTATTTTATTGGATTTTTCATTAAGACTTAATTGTTGTATTATATTATCATAATGTTCCTTATTATCTGAATCCATATTTCCTGTAATCCAAGAAATAGCCTTACCGAGACCGTTTATTAGCCCTCGTTTCTTTCTTGCCGAATTCAAAGTTTCCATTATTATTTTCATTTTTCCATAGTATCAATTATTATATCGTATATTCGAGATTTATTATATTTATACGAATTTTGATTCAAATGTTAATTTCTTGTTTTAATTTAGACAAATTATAGAAATGATAGGTTTCATAAAATGTATTAACTATTTTTATTTCGTTGATTGAATACTGTAATATCCCAGGTGATTGAGATAAATCTGTTATTCTAATTGCTGTTGTATGATTCATCTGTATCATCATCATCATCATCATCAGGAGGATTAAAAGGACCCTCATCTGGAAAAGAAAAATATTTCTTCTTACGTTTTTTATTAGGTTGTTTAATTTTATTTATGTGTTTTAATTTGTCTATTTTTATTGCCTTTTAGAACCAAGTTTATTTTTTTATATTGATCTCGAGCTTTAATTCTACTCTGAGGATTTTTATAGTAAATAGTTTCTTTATTAGTTACATCAGGTATTTTTTCTCGATTTTCATTTAATTTATTAATTCTGTCTTGCTTTTCTTTTACTATTTTTTCTCTTAAGTGTTTATGTAAAAATTTTAAATCTTCATGATATTTTTGTACATAAGATTCTGTTATGTGACTATTTAACAGGGAATTACCGAATGTTATTTCGTTTGGTGTTAAATTTAAACGTTTATTTAAGGAATTATTGTATGCAATGGTTATCAAGTTTAATATTCTTCTAAGCTCATATTTAGGATATTCCTTACTAGTTATTCGCAATAGTTCAACCATAGTTGAGTGGACTCTATTCAATAAACCTAAGGAGTTTGAGTTTTGTGCAGATGTATAATGTATTCTTATACCATGAATATCACACAATTGTTTAAATAGTTCATTTTTCATTTCAGAACCTTGATCACATTTTATTTGGTTAGGTGATGGGAAGAGGCTGAGATATTGCTCAATCACCTTACATAAACTAATCTCATTACAATTAGGTTGTAAAAGAGTAAAGATTCTACAATTAGGTTGTAAAAGAGTAAAGATTCTTTTTGAAAATGTATCTACTGCTGAAAAGATATTATGTTTATTGTATTTAAGAACATCAATTATTAATTCCTCAAACAGTTTGTTTTGAGTGGGAGTAATTTCAACTTTAGTTTTTAGGGGTTTTCTATCATATTTGGTTAATTTACAAATTTTGCATTTATTAATAAATTCAGTTATTTTGTCTTTCATATTGGGAAAATAATATTCGCGTTTTAATTTTTCTAGTGTTTAAATTATTCCCCTATGGCATGTTTTTCCTACGATATTGTGATATGAGTTCTAGTTGCTCATCCAAATTTTCCATATCTTTAAGTATGGTAAAATATCTTTTGAATTAGTTAGTAGGATAATGATTAGTTATAATTTCTTTAAATGCTAAATAGTAATTTTCAAATTCTTGTTCCAATGCTTTAAATTTTGTCTGACATAATAAACCGTATGTAGTGTTTGGTTTAATTATTTCCAAAAGTAAATCTTCAATATCTTCTTTATCTCTAATTTTTAAAATGTATCTATTCTTATTAAAGGGTTTTTTTCAAATTCTACCTTATTTGTCTTATTTCTTTTTATGATTATTTGATGTTTTTCCACGTTAATAGCTTTTTCTTTTTCAACGTACCAAAAGTGTTCGTTTGACGATTCTTGGGAATGACATGTTTCTAAACTTTCTGTTTCTATTTGTGTTTCGTCATCTTGTGGTGGTAATGTTCTGAATTTCTTGACAGTGCATCTGCTACTAAATTCATTTTACCCTTAATATGTACTATATCAAATTCAAATTCTTGTAACTTCCATATCCATTTCATTATTATAGAATTTCCATTTTTCATGTTAAATATCCAAATTAATGGCTTATGGTCGGTTTGCAACATAAATTTTGAACCATATAAATAGGGTTTAAAATGTTGGGTTGCCCATATTATGGACAGCAATTCCTTTTCTATTGTACTATAGTATTTCTCCGTAAGTGAGAGTACTCTTGAAGCGTAAGCAATCGGATGCTCTGTTCCATTGTCATCTTTCTGAGAAAGGACAGATCCTAATGATTCATTGCTTCCATCTGTTGTTAGGATGAATTGTTTCTTCCAATCACGATAAGATAAAATTGGAGTATTTGATATTAGTTCAATTAAAGTATGAAATGATTGTTGAAATTGTTCTGAATTA